>JASAND010007109.1:0-15331 GCA_030248195.1 Trissonchulus latispiculum | reverse complement strand
ATAAGCATCAGTGTTTATAAACGATTTGATTGGCTTGGGAATATTGAATTAATGTGATGATTGCGATGATAACTTCAAATGTGATTTCTCAAGATTTCGCAACATGTGTAAATTCCACATTTTCGTTTCTTCATTAGATTGGACTTCGGTTTCGTTTTGTTGACTTTATGTGGTGGCCTTAAATGTGTACTTGGATGTAGCGGTGGAGAAGAAAACATTTACGTACAGCTTTGCAAAATTAATGTTTATGCGTCGTTATTCATGCAAGCCATTTCAGTGTTGGATTAAAAGTAAGCAAAAGCTAAATGAGCGTCAATATGAGCCCAAGAGAAACGTAGCGGCTCATATTAGCCGTTTACATCTTGTCCTCTACTTATTTAGATGTTGGCTCATATTAAACATTTTAAATCTTGTCCTTGACACATTTAAATGTTGACCATCATAGCTCATATTAACTTTTTCATGCGACTGCAAGGAGCATTTTTCATACTTGTATATATATATATATATATATATATATAATAATAATAAAAGCAGTCAGAGCCTAAAAATAGTTGCCATACAACCCAAGAAATATTCAATACGAAAGCTAAAGGAATACAACTTTTCAATGCCGTTTCTGCCGTTAATTTAAAAAATTTCTCAATTTCTGGGGGGCTCCGCCCCCCAGACCCCCCTCCGTTGTATAATTGTTTTATGCATTGCGACATGATTATATATAGGTGTTCCATTGTTTCTGCAAGTATATATATACTTCTGCTTATCCAGTTGCGTATAATTTATTTACGTACAGCGTGCAAATATTAGTAAGACAGTATAGTATAGCTAGTACATATGTATATACGGTTCAATATCGTTTCTTGTACATATCATGTATCAGAAAAAGCAGTGTGAGCCACAAAATTATTGCTGTCTAGCACAATAAATATTCAAAGCGAAAGCTAAAGGAATACAACTTTTCAATGCCGTTTCTGCAGTTAATTTAAAAAATTTCTCAACTTCTGGGGGGCTCCGCCCCCCAGACCCCCCCCTCCGTTGTATAATTGGTGTGTCTGTACTATATGGAGCCGTGCCCAGTAGCAGTTAAAGCATCGAACCTTAGTACGTGACCAGCAAGTTTGTGAAAAAATTATTCCAAAAAGTTGGAAAAATAAAGAAATCGTTTCAGTAGGCGAAGTGTTTTTCAGAAATTTGAATTTGTCCAATCTTATTTTTGACATTTAATGAATTTAAACATTTCCATTATGAATTCTGTTGCAATTTACAAAATTTTCTGAACTTCTGGGGGGCTCCGCCCCCCAGACCCCCCGCGTGGCTTCTTTCGAAATGTTACACAAGTGCAGTTGGCATAGCTTTGGTTTGAATGATCCGAAAATAACATTGTAGCAAGAAAATAACGTCTAAATGTATTTTATTTTATATTACAGTTGAAAAACGACACTTTTAAATTTTACACAGCTTCAAACAAAAATACACAGTGAAATTTAAATTTACACAAGATTTACACAGGTCCGATTTTGAAAAAAAACCCCTGTTCAAAAGTGATCATATTTGGTACCAAATGAAAGCCCTAAGCGAGCCGAGCAACTTCTGTCATAGAACTGCATGCTCAAAGTGGCTGTAGAGTGCTGTGCTGGGGTGGGGTGGGGACTTGGCGATTTTCGTTCAAAAATGAAATTTTTCAAAAGTGGTCAAATTTGGTACCAAATGAAAGCCCTGAGCGAGCTGAGCAACTTTTGTCATAGAACTGCATGCTCAAAGTGGCTGTAGAGTGCTGTGCTGGGGTGGGGTGGGGGACTTAGGCGATTTTCGGTCAAAAATGAAATTTTTCAAAAGTGGTCAAATCTGGTACCAAATGAAAGCCCTGAGCGAGCTGAGCAACTTTTGTCATAGAACTGCATGCTCAAAGTGGCTGTAGAGTGCTGTGCTGGGGTGGGGTGGGGACTTAGGCGATTTTCGGTAAAAAATGAAATTTTTCAAAAGTGGTCAAATCTGGTACCAAATGAAAGCCCTGAGCGAGCTGAGCAACTTTTGTCATAGAACTGCATGCTCAAAGTGGCTGTAGAGTGCTGTGGTGGGGTGGAGTGGGGGCTTAGGCGATTTTCGGTCAAAAATGAAATTTTTCAAAAGTGATCAAATTTGGTACCAAATGAAAGCCCTAAGCGAGCTGAGCAACTTTTGTCATAGAACTGCATGCTCAAAGTGGCTGTAGAGTGCTGTGCTGGGGTGGTGTGGGGACTTAGACGATTTTCGGTAAAAATGAAATTTTTCAAAAGTGGTCAAATCTGGTACCAAATGAAAGCCCTGAGCGAGCTGAGCAACTTTTGTCATAGAACTGCATGCTCAAAGTGGCTGTAGAGTGCTGTGGTTGGCTTGCTTGCTACCGTTGAAAGATATCTATACATACCTTCATGAGCATATATACATATATAAAATAATAGAAAACAAGAACAAAAAGTGCTCCTTCGTCGCATGTAAAATACATATGAGTCTTCGTAGGCAGGTTGTACATAAGTAAAAACTAGCCTGTAAAATACATATGAGTTCCATAGGGAGGTTGTAAATTAAGGAAAACAAGTTGCAACCGCTTAACATATGAGCCTGTCCTACAACGAGGCTCATATTGGCGTCACAGTGCATTCCACATTAAGGGGGGGGGGGGGGTCGCCGGGTACCAAATTTTATAGTCACCGATTTCGCTCATTTTCGGGTGTAATATACCCCCATATGTGTCCAAAAACAAGACACATTTTTAGAGTCCAGGGTCAATCCAGTTAAGAGATATAGCCATGGGGTGAAAAAAAACCCACCCCCTTTTTGGGGGGAAAAAAAACCCACCCGCCTCCTGGGTCACGGGTTGGAGCTAGGAGCTCCAAAACATACCAGCAGAAAGCGCGACTCTTTCTAACCTATGTGTGCAAAGATCAGGTCATTTGGTTCACTCTTGCTCATTTTATGACATTTTGAAAATGATACCTACTTTTTGGTCCAACCTTCCAAAAATTTGGCAAAAGTTTGAACCGATGTAACTTTTGACTGGGTTGGGCTAGAAAAGTTTTGCAAATATCTGCAATGATGGCAAGTCTTCCTCTTTGCACACAGCAAAAATTAGACCGATCCGATGCACCGTTAGACTGGCACATTGCCAAACGTGGCGGGGAAAAAAACCCACTTTGGGGGGGAAAAAAACCCACCCAAATTTTTTTGAAAAATTTTTTACCAGCTCAACTGGGAAACAATTCGGGACTGTAGTACGGTATTATCGAGGACGCTGCGTCACCCTGTGCTGTCAGATTTGGACAATTTTGAATACTTGGGTAGCTAGAGGCATAAAACCCTAAAAGTGCAATTTCGCTGCTGGATGACCCAGCAGAGGTCTAATTGCGACTTTTAATAGCCAATTGTACGTAAAAAACCATTCTCTACACGTTAGAATAATAAGTTTTATCAAATTACATCGTTTTTAGCATTTTTCAAAAATTGCCCTATGTTTATGTGTTAAACTTTATGAAACCTGTCCATTTGATGCTGCATTTTCAATGGCACATGAGATCTCAAAAAAAGCTACCTAGGTCGGGTTTTTTGACTCATACTAACTAAAAAAGAGTTGAATTTTACACAGGAAGTGTCAGAATCGCGCTACGACAATTTTTAGGACCTGTGAGGGGTGGGTTTATTTTCCCCCCATTTGGGTTTTTTTTCCCCCCATTGGGTTTTTTCCCCCGCTACTTTTTGCATTATACCGGCCTAACGGTACAACCTAGAGAAGTGCAAATGGGCTTAAAAGAAAGTTCTAAGTACGCCAAGTACGATGGTATATAGAGTTCTCAGCTAGCCCTTATAACAAAAAAGTTCCAGCCAAAATCCGAAAAAGTGGGTTTTTTTCCCCCATGGCTATATTGCAGTTCAAATCCCTACAATTTAGTATTTACGCCACTATGCCTCGCTAAGGGCTTCGAAGACGTGTACACATAGGACTACAAAAGACTACGGTATGGTCAATACATCAAATTGAAGCCTCTATCTTGGGCTATTTATTGCCGTGCAAATGACAATGATACGTCAAGCAACGAGCGAGAAACGGCGTTTGAACCATTTGATCAAGCTCCTTCCGACTCTTATTTACTTCAAACTTTAATGCGGCTTAACTTTCTCATACTGCTTTGTAGAGACTTGGTGCAAGAAGATAAAATGTTCAGGACATCGAGAGCTTCAATTTGATATAAAATTTGGCTATATTTGGAAAATTTGAAAATTTGCCATTTTTTGACTCTAGGCCTCCGTCATCGGACTAAGGCATGCATCCACAGTTAAACACCAACAATTGCAGTTAAATTTAGCGCACATCTTCCTTTCATATGTGCAAACTGGCACACCGAATTTGGTTGGAATAGCTCGGCTTTCACCCGACTTATGGACCATTATATCCAAAAAATTGAGAAAATGACGTATTTTGAGGCAAAACGCCAACGCGGTAACCAAAAGTATGAACTATCCACAAGTAGCAGCATGGATTTTGCGTATGGAAATTGAACCTCTATTTGTGTACTGTGTTAATATCTATACGCGAAATCTGTGCAGTAAACGGTTAGTACAGGCCACGACGAAACATTTCTTTGGTGACGTTTTTGTAAGTCAAATTTGTGCAAAAACCGGCATCACACAACTTTGAAAATTTTTAGAAAATCGTTGAGCTAACACAAAAATACCTCATATAGATATTAACACGCTACCTAGTCCAGATTAACATTTTGCCCAGCTATAGCTCGTTTTCTCTTGCACAGCGCTCAAACTTTTGGTTACCGCGAAATTTTCCTAACTTTTTCATTTTCCTATGTTTAACACATGCCGGGGCCACCTTTGGAGGACTATTGTGAATGATAGGGAAAGTTTTGCAACAAACGCAACTGTCTTGTTTTGGGGACCCATGGGGACTACAAAATATGTGAAAATGAGAAAAATCGGAGATGGTCGAAAATTCGCGACCCCCCCCTTAAAGCCTCATTAAAGAACCTCAGCTTCATCCCCATTACGGAAAAATGAATAGACGTCATGGCCCAGGACTGAAGTGAACTACGACTGCTCAAGCTGAACTGTACATGCAACCTGTTTCCTGAAACACTATGGCACACCTCTAATGCATTCTCCAAACACTTTCACATTATATATACACACGCAGAATGCGTTCCCACTTGGCTGTGAGTCAGAGTGCCTCATGGCGTACCGTATTGAGCATATACACACTATAATGACTGATCAACATTATATATATATGAAGGATAATTTGTAATGAAAAGCTTTATGCAGTATGTATTTATATAAAAGTAAATCTGCAAATTATTCGTATTATGACATACGCCAATATGAGCCTCGTTGTAGGACAGGCTCATATGTTAAGCGGTTGCAACTTGTTTTCCTTAATTTACAACCTCCCTATGGAACTCATATGTATTTTACAGGCTAGTTTTTGCTTATGTACAACCTGCCTACGAAGACTCATATGTATTTTACATGCGACGAAGGAGCACTTTTTGTTCTTGTATACGTATAAATATATGATTTAGACTAGTTAGTATGTAACATGGATTAAGTTCTAGGGGTGGATTTCAATTTTAAATTTCATGGAAAGGCTTGAGAGCAGCAAGTGAGTGGGGAGTTGACAGTCGCATCGGTGAGTATCAATCTTATCAGCTTTCTCTCTACGACAAACAAAACAGAGACAAAACAAGGATATGAAAAGAACAAAAAGCATAAACTAGAATAATAAACGGAACCATAAACCGAAGATCAATAATTTAACAGAAGATAAACTAAGTAAAGAATGCTTATGCGGGGAGGAAACCTTGAGTAAAGGCATGAGACCCCCCCTGGTTTACAAACAAAAACTTAAGTGGGTCGTCTTAGATAGTTTGACTTGCAATATGGCATGAGATTAAATACCCTCATACGGTTTTCGAAGGTGGCTAAGGTAGACGCGTTGACGATTTCTAAGGGTAAGGAGTTCCAAACAGGGATTACTCTAACCGCAAAGAAAGTAAACCTGTGACTGGATCTTACAACAGGTTGTAGCAATTTTAATGATCGATTATTTCTAAGGTTAAGCTCAGGAGCAAAATCAAAAAACTCATTAAAGTCCAAGTCTGTTTTGTTGTGAACGATTTGGTAGGTTAATTTTAGATCGGCAATCAGTCTACGTACTTCTAGCGGCTGTAGTTTTAACATTTCTAATCTATCCTTGTAATTCAGATCCCTTAGACCTCTGATCTGTCTAGTTACTTAATGATTTCATATTTTTCGGCAATAGCAATGGCTGAAAATGCGATTTTTGCCATAAAAATTGGAATTTTTTGCGAGAGGTTTGGGAGGGTTTGTGGGGGGAGGTCTAAAAAGACACCCCCCCAAAATTCCCACCCCAAATCCCCGTTACACCTATGATTATTATAATTGACGGGAGAGAGAGGGGCTTGTTCTTTCAGAGCTAATTATATATATATATATATACATTTATATAAATGGTCCGCTAGCCCAGCCCCTGCCTGGAGATTTCTCCGCCCTACGCTGGAATAAGGGGGTGAATTAATTTGTTATATATATACATAATTATAAAAATATATGTATAGTACGTAAAGGTTCGGAAAAAATACGATTTGGCAATTTTTTGGATAACTTTTTATAGAATTGCCGTAGTAACTACGTAGGAAAAGCGTTGTACACAAAATGGAAACGGTTTTAAGAACGGGATTTTGCATACTAAATTCGTTGTAGATTTCGTAAATTTATGGAAATATTATGGAAACTCTGTGGCAGGGTTTTTTTTTGAAAATCGGACCTGCGTAAATTTTGCGTATTTTTGTTTTCGAGTGCGTATTTTTAATTTCGACTGCGTAAAATTACAAAAATCGCTTTTCAACGTTATAAAAGCTATACACGCATTTAGCGTCGAATTAATGCTGTTTTTAAGAGTTTTAAACAACGTTAAGAATCGTAGCTCGAGCTTAAATTGCGTGCTCTCTCTGTGGTGTAAGAGTATGAATGAATAGGTCACGAACAATAGATACGCAGGGGGTCTGGGGGGCGCAGCCCCCCAGAAGTTGAAGAAAATTTTAAATTTCGGCGTAAATTTGCTCTTAAAACTTTGACTTCTTTGCCTTTAACAGTTTAATACTTAAGCCAATATTTGGTTAGACAAATAGAGTTACTGTTCCCTTGATTGAACACATACGTATATAAGATTTTAATTTATATACTATATATATCAAATCAAATAGAAAGAAAAGCATCGCATGGTACAACGTGGGCATAGGCAGAAAGTATAATCAACTGTAGACGGAAGGAGAATCGAAGAGATATGCGGGGGGTCTGGGGGGCGGAAGTCCCCCAGAAGAAGCCAGAGCCAAAACTACGGTAAATTGTCTCAAGAAATTAATTTAGAGCACTCTAGAAATTCCTACTGCCGAATTTTTCGGATGCGTATTTTGGTGCGTATTTTTGTTTTTGACTGCGTATTTTTAAGCTCGACTGCGTAAATACGCAGTATTTTACGCAAAAAAAACCGTGCTCTGTGGTAAATTTATCGTACCTTGCGCAGGAAAAATCACGGTAAAATCGCCGTACACAAGCCACAGCAAACTGCCATTATTTTACAATAAATTAACCATTAATTTTACAATGTTTTTTCAACGATAAGTACAGTTCTGTGCAACGTACTGTATTCCTGTGTCAAGGTCGGGTGTGGGGGGAGGGGGTTTAGCTTTCTCGTGGGGCGACTCACACATGGGTGTACCACCTGTTTGGGTTGAGGGGAGGGAGTAAAAATTCAGAATCTAGCTTGGGGGGTCTAAAAATCGGAAAGTTAAAAAAATTGTACCCAAACCAAACACATATACCCAAATTTTTTCAGCTAAAAATGGCCCTTCTTTGAGATAAAATTTACTATTTTCGACATAAATCTACTCAAGAACTACTTGTATTGCGTTTTAACCTACGTATTTTTAGCGGTTTTAACTATTTCCAACCAATTTTTTGAGAAAATTTTGAAAAATTGCAAAAATTGAAGAATTTGAAGATTCAGAAATAAAAATCATTTGCGTTTTAAAGATTTATGCCTGACCGAACGAAATCCCGACCTCCCCTCCCGACCTCGAACGGAACGAAATCCCGACCTCCTCTCCCGGCCTCGAACGACCTTCCCCCCATTCGAAGATAACCCCCATGAAATGTCCCCCCCATAAATTGCGACCTTCCCCCCATAACCCCTAAAATTGCCAAATTTTACCCTAAACTTGCAAAAATGTTTCCGGCTTCGCCCGATTTTTAACGGATTTTCACTATTCTATCCTAAAAATCACTTTTCAGCCTAATCATGTTTTAGCGAATTTTACTCATTTTTGCACGAAAAACCCGCAAAAATTCCAAAAAATTGTAAGCTATAAAAATTTGGTGGTCGACCCGCGAAATTCGATGACCTGTTTTGATAGTTTTAGACGTTTATACGCGGTTTTAAAGCGATTTTAAGTCAAAATTTGAGAAACTTCAAAAAACGACCATTTTTGGGCAAAACTAACTAGCTAACTTTTTGGCTCCAAAAAGGGCCGGGGGAGGTTAGGTGGAGGTAGCCGAAAGTTGGGGAGGGTATGTTGAAAATTCTTGGGGGGGGGGCAAAGGGGGTCGAAAATTTTGAGGGGGAATACTCCCCCGCCCCCTGGTGAAACTATCACCCCCATAAAGCCCCCCATAAATTTTGGCCTAAAAATAAGCCAGAAGGGAGGCCCGACAACCCTAATCGAAACGAGGGACCGCCTGGCTTATTTTCAGGCCAAAATTTTGGGGCGGGGGGGGGGCTTGAATGCCCCCCCATCGAAGGGGGGGCATATTTTGGAACATTTTTTCGAATTGCTGCCGGGCTTTCGTGCAAAAATGTGTAAAAATCGCTAAAACATGACTAAATTTAAGTGATTTTTAGGCTAGAATAGTGAAAATTCGTTAAAAATCCGGCGAAGCCGCATATTTTGGGGTTACGGGGGGAGGTCGAAGTTTATGGGGGGGGGAGGCTGCCGAATGGGGGGCGGCCCACCACCACCACGGGGTCCACCCTCCCCAGTAATAATAAGCCAGACCGCGGCGCCACGCCCCTCCCCCCGGCTTCGTCACTGCTTTCTAGGCGAATCCGGAGAGGGTGGGTCGCATAAAGTGGGGATGGGGGTCTAAATTTATTTTTATTTAGTTTTAGTGGATTGCTGTACGTGACATACAGGTGTACGTATCCTTTGATCTATGTCACATTTACATTACAATTCATGACTGTCAATCTGAGCAATTTTAATAATGAGCATAGCAAATCCTCAGAATTCGTTTCCACTAACACTACTGCGTAAGTTTTTTGATTGGTTTGCGGTTTTCTGGCCGTTGCCAGTTGGGATTTTTTAGTGATTCGCCACTCTATTGACCCCGACAGCTACCCAAGCCTCCTATGCAAGCACTGCTCCTCTGGAGAGGAGGAGGATGTGGAGCATCTGATTGTCAGAGGTGCCCAAAGTTTGCCCGCGAACGATGGTTAACTGGGAAACTGTTAACCTGGGAAACTCACCGGATCTCTCCATGCCTCAGGGAAAAGCCTTGGGCGGTTCTTCGCTTCCTTAGTGGCAGCGGGCTTCTGGCCCGCCGTGTACGTATATATAGGATCTGCCTGATCACTAGCGTAGCCAGAAAAAATTTTCGGGGGGGGGATGCCAAAATTTGGTGGGGGTTCTGGGGGGCAGAGCCCCCCAGAAGTTGAAAAATTTTTCAAATTTGTACCGTCTGAGGAATTTTTTCAAAGCATTCTTTGAATTAAAGAAGCGAAATGAGGCTCAATACGTTTTCATGCACGCAAATGATGCATAAACTGGGCGAACCACATCCAATAGGGTATTTAGCACTCATTTTTGGCGTTCCAAACCCATATTATGATGGTAAATTTAAGTAAATACGCGCCGAAGGCGCGAAAATTTTTTGAAAAATGGGCGTTTTACACATGGCAGGAAAAAATTCCTGGGGGGCAACACAATTTCGGGGGGGGAATTCCCCCATCCCCCCCCCCCTGGCTACGCGCCTGTGCCTGATCGACCACCTACGACGACGACGACGACGACGATTTTTTTAGTTGGAGAGGTTCGGGGAACCCTTCCACCTTTTGGTTTCCCCTCACTCGAGCCCTTCCCCCTCTTACGCTCTCACAAAAACGAAAAACAAAATTTTAGCCTTCAAAACGACATTTTAGAGCCACCAAACCTCATACTGGACAGGACACTGCCGGAGGCCAGGCCACCAGTAACCAGTAAAACTTCGGCCAGGTCAGTTGCCCTGGTTGGAACGTTAGGTTAGCGGTTTTGGGTTCGGAATATGTTATTTAGTGCGCTGCGCTCCATCCAAAACTGATGAGAAAACGTTGCTAGCTGCTCGCCGGGATTCGCTCTACCAGGGATTTTTTTTGGCAACGGATGATTTTTTGTTGAACTCTTTACAAAAATCACGGAATTTCATCTACATACTGCAGCAACTTACAACGGGAGTGGTTTATTTATTTATTTATATGTATGTATATATTAGGGATGCACCGGGGCCTGGCCCCGGCACCGGGGCCAGGCCCCGCCCGGCCCCGGTAGTCAGGCCCCGGCCCCGGTAGTCAGGCCCCGGTACCGACCGGGGCCAAAAATTAGCAAAATTTCCCCCAATTTCTAGGCCCCGGCCGGGGCCACGATGAGGTCCCGGCCCCGGCCCCGGTAGTGGCGGCCCCGGTGCATCTCTAGTATATATATATAAAATTGATTTAAAGCTTAACACAAAACCTATGCATACATACGTCTTCCTAATACATATATATACATGTATATATGTATAATCGGTTTGGTTTAATTTTGTGAATGCTCTCGAAACCACAGACGTAACCATTCCAAAAAGGTTGCCTAATTTCACCATTTTACCTTATATTCTTAAAAATGTTTGCGGCTTCGTTCTTCGCATTTTGGACTAAAACACCTGAAACTATTATATAACACCTTTAACACCTTTAAAACACCTGAAACTATTGTAAACGTAGTCATTTTTGGCAAACGATTTTTGGCAGTGGTTACAAAAAAACGTAAACCTAAAAATTCGCAAAACGCAAAATTATGTTATCCTCCCATTTTGAATGAGCCCCCCCATAGAAGGGGGGGGGACTGGGCCAAACTCCCGTATATATATATAGCAAGCTTAACAAAAAAAATCAAAATTCGGTTTTTTGGCTGGAACTTTCGCAAAACTAAACCAAATCAATTACTTTGAAGTCCCATGGATAGGTCTTGGGCTAAGCTTTAAAACCACCCCAGTTTTGTTGCTCTACGACCTACCAGCTGGCATTTTTTAGGGTTTTGAAAGTGGGGGGGGGCGAAGCTCCTCCCCTAGGGAGGGGGAAGTGGGGGGGGGCTTCCGAAAAGTGGGGGGGGGCGAGTCCAAGGTATAAAATACCAAAATTTTTAGCGAAAAATTAGCATTTTTTAGGTAAAAACACAAAAAAATCGCTATTTTTAAGCTTAAAATTAACTTATAAGTCCATAAATTAGCTAAAAATTCAGAAAATTTTTGAAAATTTGGCCTCAAAAACTTTTTTCGACACTTTTGAGCGACCCCCGAAAAAGTGGGGGGGGGGGCTTGCCGAAAAGTGGGGGGGCTCCGAAAAGTGGAGGGGGAACCGAAAAGTGGGGGGAGGCCCCACCCCCCCCACTAAAAAATGCCAGACCAGTAAGTAGCAGTAGACGAAAATGTGTGATTTTTTGTTAAAGGTTTAAAAAAATCACCCGTTAACAAAAAACATCAGTGGCGGATCGGATCCCAGAGAGCAGCTAGCAACTTTTTCTCATCAGTTTTGGATAGAGCTCATTAAATAACGTATTTAGAACCCCAAACCGTTAACCTAGTGCTCCAACTAAGGCAACTGACCCCGCCGAAGTGTTAGTGGTCACTGATGGCCCCCGACAGCGTCCAGTATGAAGTCTGGAGGCTCTAAAGTGCCGTTTTAAAGGCTAAAACGTTGTTTTTTCGTGTTTGTGAGTGATTATAACCTATTTCCACGCATTTTGGCAGAGAAACTCAGAACTTCGTATGCTGCTGGGGTATGAGCCACGGTCACGTGACCCCTGCCGGACCCGTCCGGACCCTCCAGGGGCGGGCGGGGGGGGGGTGCGGCCGCCCCCCCCCGTCGCGATTCGAAGGTAGGAAAAATTAGGGAGAGGAAGAGGAAAAAGGGCAAAAAACCAAAAAATTTCGCGCCTCCGCCCGGCGCGCATTTTCTGCTTTTTAACCGCATATTTAGTGCATTTATGAAGAAAAAGCTTAATATGCATCCGATTTTTCGCAGAAAATTTCCATTTTTGCCTAAAAATGTCAAGAATTTTAAAAAATTTTCTCAGTTCTCCAGAATGAAAAGAATTAAAGATCCGAAGACCGATTTTATTGCAAAAACAAAAAAAAGTTCTTCAACTTCTGGGGGACTCCGCCCCCCAGACCCCCCGACGACAAAATTTTACCGCCCCCCGTCACGAAATCCTGGATCCGCCAGTGCCTCCAGGTACCAACTGGACAGTCCGAAGTGGCTGTAAACATGTCCTAGGGGGTTTTCGAGGGTGCTGAATTCAAATCTGGCATTAGTTTTTAGGTATATAACTATGGGCTAATACTGACTTCTGGGATCACGTTTACCGTCGGACGGTCCAGGCCCGGCTGGTTACCAGGTTGGACTCCCAGAAGTGTCAGGCAACCTCAAAAACAACGTATATAAGGGTTTTCGAGGTCGCCGAGCTCGATTTTGACGTTAGTTTTGCTCTAGCTGCTGTTCTGACTTCAGTAACGAAACATAAAAATGATTTTTTATTTGTTAAAATTTTAACAAAAAATATCACCCACTCCAGGACGGCTGAGAGGTCCGACTGGGAACTTCTATATATGTATCGATAGCCCACAGTCAGGACATGTCATATGCACAATATGGGTTGCCTAGGGTTTTCCCTTAGTAAGTAACAGCCGAAATTCGAACTTCGGTCATGAACGTTTTGAGGTCACTTTTGGGTACCCTCACTTAAAGGTCTGCCCTGAACGCATGGAGAGGGCCTAGGGGCTCAAACTCACAGACTGTAATGTCAAGATGTGTTTCTATCACCATGCAAAAAATTAGGTCTCTGCGACTTTCCTGTGAGTCAGGGTGGGGTGATTTTTTTGTTAAAATTTCGGGTGATTTTTTTGTTAAGCTTGCTATATGTATTTTGGCCTAAAAGTAAGCCAGCCAGCCCGTCCCCCTGTGTCTGGAGTGACAGGCTCGGCCCGTCCTGATTTGTTCACGGCCCTGCACAGGCAATTTCTTAACGGCTGAAACTTAAAAGTCCGTTAGGGTTATAACTATTTTCTTGGCAGCTTTCCACTTTTTTGTATTCGTCTATGCTTGTGGTTGCATGAAACCCCACGCACTGAGTTTACGTATATACGTTCAACTTAAAACAAGAGCACTATATATATACGCATATATACATTATATAAACGCGTGCTGTTAGCATAACGTTATTTACTATATACGTATATACACATACATACATATATATGTATAAAAACAAATAGCCAACGTTATGTAACAGCTGTACACCAGCAGGAAAAATCCGCATCTCTTGAAAAACTGGTTTGTGTTATCTGGTTTGGAGTCTAGTATACATGTATATATACGTACTCGTGGTAGAATGCCTGCCTCTTGCCTACCATTGATAGAAGCAATGCCGTTTATTGAGCATACGTAATGTAAACATACGTATGTATATATATATATATATCTATATAGTTTCAGTTGAGTATATATAAGAAACATGTCGAAATACGAGGAGAACAAAGTGGTGGGTTGGTTGATAGGGGGTCGTACAGCTGTGGAAACATGACTGAGGGCTCCCCTCGAACGGAATTTTCTAACAACGCGCGATTCGGGACACTAAAGAAGAGTAACTAAAGAAGTATATAAGGCAACATACCGTAACAATAAGTCATAAGTAATAATAAGTAATAGTCATAAGGTAACAATTACAAGACGAATACGGTTAGCTGACTTAAATTGTTGTTGTTAGTACTAAACTAATATAGTGTAGTCTTATACTAACGTATTGTTTTTGTTGCAGGACTGAAGGAACGTGCATGGAGTCGTGCTGTCAGCATTTGCGTAATCCTGTTGTTTATGATCTGAAAATGGTTCAGAAAAAGGTTGGTTGTTGTTGTTATTGCCGGGCTACTCAGTCAGTGTTTGTCTCTCCTCATCAGTCATAGCTAGTATGACTCTCGCTTCGTCGCCTGAATGCTGGCCCACAATGGGAAGCTGGAGCAGACACCTTCTTGGCCTTTCGTCTCCGGTAGTAAGACATCCATTAACTGCTCATACGCAAGGTAGAGGAGCACAGCATTTTTCGACACTCCAAGCCCCAAGCACCGATGGGGTGAGATCAGAGACAACCCCGGAAAGTTGTGTGATCCATTTTGAGTACATGACTCGTTTGCACCCAAAAGGTTGGTTCATTCCAGACATTGGCAAAATATTGGGCCAAACTTCTATAGTATCTCGAAAGTTTTCCATAGTTTGGTCTTCTGAGCAGTCAGGGTTTTTTTTCAAATTCGGACCCGTGCTTTTCAGTGTGTTTTTCTAAGAAAAAGTGTGTTTTTCTAAGAAAATGTGTGTTTTTTCTAAAAATTGATTTTTCGCGTTTTAAATGCGTTTACGACTATTTTTACTACATATAGCCTATTCCTAGTTGGTTTTTGTCGTTCTAGCGATAAAAGTCAATAGATACTGACGTGTATGGTCGATTTGGACTAAATGAGCGCAATATCATCGAAAGAAAAGGAAGAAAAGCGTATTTGCAACGGGGGTCTGGGGGCGGAGCCCCCAGAAGCTGAAAATTTTTTAAAAATCGGTAAAAAACCACAATGGAAACAGTTGAACGTTTTGATTTTGCAAACCATATTTTCTTTTGAAACGGTGCTAGAGATTTAATGCAGCTTAAAGTAAATAATGTGGTAAACTAATATAATAATAAGTATGTACGTATATATACAAGAACAAAAAGTGCTCCTTCGTCGCATGTAAAATACATATGAGTCTTCGTAGGCAGGTTGTACATAAGCAAAAACTAGCCTGTAAAATACATATGAGTTCCGTAGGGAGGTTGTAAATTAAGGAAAACAAGTTGCAACTGCTCAACATATGAGCCTGTCCTACAACGAGGCTCATATTGGCGTATGTCATAATACGAATAATTTGCAGATATATATAATATATATATATATATTT
>JASAND010007107.1:0-10728 GCA_030248195.1 Trissonchulus latispiculum | reverse complement strand
TATATATATATAGTGTGTGCTTTGGAGTTACTGTAGCTTTTTATCTACTCAACGAGAGGCTATCTATTGATACTCATATGAGTCCAATTTGAGAACTTTCAATTTTGCCCATTTGCAACATCATCGCATCTAGTAATGGCACCCAGCATCAAATTAAACAATTCCTTGCCTAAACCGGTAGACTCCATCCTTGAAGCTGTATTAACGGTATCTCCGAGCAGACAGTAACGAGGCATTTTCAATCCGACTACTCCTGCAGCACGGCCCCTAAAAAATCATCAAGTTTTAGTTCAGAATATTAAGCGCGTAGGAACGGGATTAGGTGCATTTTTGGGACATTTTTTTACTTTTCTCCGAGCTCGCCGATTTGCATATTTTATTGTCTAAACGGTATATTTTAACGAGTTTTTTAAGTTAAAGTCTTAGAGTTGTCGAGTATTTTAGCTCAAAGCCGCGTGTGCCAAAATTCTCCGACAAAAATCGATGAATCTGGACAAATTATACATTAAAAAAAAATGCTGAAATGTTAGACTGCAGTACGCTGGAATTAGAATTTTAATTTAAGCCTTTAGAGTTTTTGATTAATTTTTAAAGGATTAAAATTTGACTTGATACCAAGTCTTATTAAATTTTAATCCTTCAAAAATTAATTAAAACGTTTTAAAGGCCAGACCTAAATTAAAATTTAATTCCAGGGCACCGCAGTTTAACATTTTAGCGTTATTTTAATGAAAATTTGATCAGATCCATCAACGTTGTCTAGGGAGATTTTTTTGGCGCACGCGAAAAAATGGCAACTTTTAAATTTCCTATGGCAACTTTATTACTCCCGAAATGTTAACTTTGAGGTGAAATTACTGAACAACCGTAAGAGTTATGACTTTAATCTTAAAAACTCGTTGAAATATATACCATTTGGACAATAAAATATGTGAAAATCAGAGAGATCGGAGAAAGTCGAAAAAATGACCCAAAAATGGATCCCCCTTAAGCGCACATTACACATTACTATTACATATTACTGTATTGTATTACACTGTTCAAATGCAGATTATGATGTATATGCTTTCATGCAATAATGATAAAGATAATACTAATACTAGTTTAAGCCATCTTAATTGTTTGTCTAAGTGGCCTACCTACTTTTCACCAGAAATTTTCTAAACGCCATGGTCTTGGTGATTTTTATTATAAGATACTCAGTAAAGCGTTTCACCTGGTTTAACTAATAACAACTTACGTCGTACCTGTATGGCAACCAATTCTCACCAAAACCTTTTCACCCGGGATGTGTGGAATTGTAAACTGACTCATCGCTTTTAGTTTTTCAAGAACTACAGTGGCGATCTCGCTGACGTGACGACCGTTGTTTCTGAAAACATTATTCCAATGGTCAATTCAGTGAACAAAAAGGACTGCTGGTGTTTACCGCAACTAGAGCAGTTGCTTCTAAATATTTCAACAGTGAATGCTACAATCTAATAGAGCTTAATATAAAAGTTTTAAGCCAAATCTACATATTATGCAGAGCTTTCACCTTACAGGTAATCCACTAACCACCATATACGAATCTCCAATGGTTTCGACTTTGTAGACGTCGTACTGATCGAGGATAGTGTCATAGCTAGAGTACATCTGGTTGAGAAAGCTAACAATCTGAAAATGACGTAAATGTTGGAATTACACAAAATCTAAAAGATTTAAGAACATACTTTATTCAATACACTATTTATATGCTAGCTTAATGCAAATCCATGTTTTTGTTTAATTTAGTAAGCTCAATTTCGCTTATATCTAAACTTAAGTATGTATTTCTAAGGTAAGGGCAAGGGATCCACTTTTTACATTGACAGTCCAATAAATATTTTAGTAGTTTTAATAGCCTTATGAGTGCTGAGTGAGTCTGTTATTAATAATAAAGGTACTATGACCTACTGTACTGTTTACCGTTACATATAGTTTAGTAGGAATACAAGTGTTTACATACCTCGAGTGGTGTGCTCTTGGACGAAAGCACGGTGAATCCTACGATGTCGCAAAAGTAAACCGTTACGCTGTCAAATGTTTCCGGTGGAACACTTCCTTTTGTCTTTAGCTGATTTATAATTGATTTAGGCATCATCTGTAGCAGTAGAACTTCCGTTTTCTGCCTCTCCTCCTTCAACTGTCGTGATTTTTCAGCAACTTGGGACATGGCGTTACTAATTCGATTGATCAAACGACTGTTTGTTACAACATAATAGATAGTTAATGCTGGTGTTAGTATCAATGCGAATATACTGCAAATTGCAGTTAAAACAAAGTTGAAGTTCATGTCTGCCTTTTTACCAACCACTTCCTGTTGCACATCGTCCAGAAGCGCTCCTCTGGCAGCGACCAAAACATCCATGTATTGGCTTAGATTTTGAAACCAAACATACGCTTTTTGAAGATCTGGCGGTTTGTCTTGGTTAAAACGAATTAGTTCAAGGTCTCTATCTATGGCTTCGACTAAACCATCATCATTGAGTACAGCATCCACGTTATTTTTGATTTTCGGTGCTCTTCCCAAAGCAATACTAATCAAAGCTTGCCCAGCACCATAGTTCTCTGCAATGTTACCTCTCATACTTTGTCATACAAGTTCACACGTTGTATAAATAACTATACAAAAACAAAACTACTGTTTCCCATTGGGTATCCAATTAATTAATTCTAATGATCTGTTAACGTAAATAAGCCCGTCTTGCTCAAACCTATTTTAGCAACTATGTTACATATGGCAGCAGAACGTACAATCTCTCATAATCTTCGAACTATTTTATCTGAGATTTCATATTTGTTTAATATTAACGTGTTCAAAGTTACCACTAAAGTTAGACAGCTCCAAATAGTTGAATGAACCCTTGGTAAAATGCCGTGCTCCAAGAGACCTGGTTATACCTAAGAAAAAATAGCAAATTCATAACTGGTTGTAAAATGTAAAACAGCAAACCAGCATAATGTACGGACTGGTTCAGATTTTTAAACCGGTTCCGGTTCTGGCTACGGCTCCAGTTCTAGCTTCCAGTTCCGGTTCCAATTGAGTACCTATTTTTTGGAAAAAGCATATTTTACTGGCGAGTTCTGTAATGGCCGGCGATAAACCTCCAGCCACAAAAATTTTCAAAGTATATAAGAAAGTTTGATTCTAAAAATATAATTTTCTGTTACATTTTCTCAAATATGGTCACACATAAATTACACTAGAACCGGAGCAAATGCCACCGGTTCTAGTTTCAGTTCTAAATTATTTTCCTTTGCGGTTCCGATTTTGCCGGTTTTAAAGCGTTCCGAACACTAACCGGTTACCAGTTACCACCTCTGGCCGTTTTAAAGCATTATTTTGCATCACAAAAAATACTTGAGGTCGTCATAGCTAATGACTAATTGAAACTAGTACATTACGAAGGAAAGAGAATTTTCATTAAATATTATTATATTTACATTATGATCCCTAAATTGGTGTTTTGTTTTAGTACAGATCACATTACGTAGGCCCTAAAAGTAGTGCCGGGACCGGCTCACATTTTCGAAACCGGTTCCGGTTCCAATTGGTATTTTTTACAAAAACGCTAAAATCACTCAATTTTTATATTTTTTTGAAAATCGCTATAAAACCGTGATGTATAATTGACTGCACAAGACTACAAAGGAATTTTAAATACGTTTTTTACTACATTTCACTATTTACAAATATTTTCTGTTAAAATGATGTTTTCTGTCTCAACATTTTAGCAAAATTTGTGGAACATTTTAGGTAACAGTCTTACACCAAGATACTTAGTAATTCTCAATCCAGACAAAAATTTTGCTATCGCCTTTCATAAAGCGAACGTAGAAATAACTTTAGAAATAACAAACATACCGTACTGTCAGTCAAAAATAAAACTTTCCTCGGTGAATTTCAAACCGTCCAATAAAATTTGCTCATCGAGTTAACAGTATAGGATCAACTTCAAAGCTTGGTCATTGAAATCTGAGGCCGATGGTTTTTCTGAGATCAAAAATTCAGCAGAGGAAAATTGGAGCAAATCATTGAAGTGAATTTTCGAGCACTTCTGCAGAACACAGGTACAACTAACTTCATACGTTTGAAACCAAAAAGTCGTATATGTAATAAATGAAATCAGTCAGTTGAGTTTTTTACACATTAATATTATTAGCCGACGCTACCAAAACTTTGCAGCAAAAGCGCCATTTTCTATCAACGCGTCCTATATATATATATATATATATATATATATATATATATATATATATATATATATATATATATATATATATATATATATATATATATATATATATATATATATATATATATATATATCGGCATAAAAAAATACTAAAAGATGACCATGAAATATGAAAATACTTTAATAAGCCGTCAAAATCATTTTTCTTTCGGTAGAACTAGCCGATTACTATTGATCAAGAACTGCATTTCAGGGTCCAGGGATACAATTGCTCAGCTTAACCCCTAATCTGGAGTTACGCCTTGCTTTGCTGGTATGCTTCGGTTTAAGTTTAGCACCAAAAATACAGAGGCAATAGTAATGCTCGACGAGTTTTCGTAAATCATCCTTAATGTTTAACCTTTGTCAACCTTGAGTCAACTTTGTTAACATCGAATATATACACCTTAGTTATTCGTTAGTTATAACCTTTCCAGAAAACTTAAAACATTGACTAAAAACTGCTGTTAAAAATATACTATAAAATAGATATCAAATCGTCTACCATTTACACAAAAACTTAGCCGTCCTCAAAATTGCAGTCTAAATACAATTTCCAAAATTAAGGTTAAATTTCAAGCGCTAAATTCAAACTTCTGATAAAATTTTAAAATTTTACAAAATAAACCTTAATTGTAGTTTCAAACAGCCAAAATTTACGCTAGAACCGGTCCGGTTCCAAAAGCCACCGGTTCCGGTTCCGGTTCTGAAAATCCTATCTGTTCCGGTTCCGGTTTCGCTTCTTCCGGTTTTTTTGGAACCGGTCCCAGCACTACCTAAAAGTACCGGGCGTTATGAGATTAAGAACAAATTTGAAAATGACAGTGGATGAATTAGTTTCATTACCAGATGTATCAAGTGCATGCAATAGTGTATTGTAACCAGATATTGTTGTCCACATTCGGGCGTCGCCGGACGAAGATCGATCGCTGGAGAGTCGATTCAAAATCATCTTATGTGAGGCAGTAAACCATCTGCAATTTTATTCATTAATTTTCCAAAACATTGGAAAAATATATTTTTACATATATTTGAAACAACTAATATAACTCAGCAAACGACGAAAGCAAAACTACACCCAGTTGGGAGTTGGGTCGCATCATTAAGTTATTTGAGCAGGGCCAGGATCTAGCTTGGGCTTGAAACCGGTCCATGGACCGTTGGTCTATTTCAAGGCTGACTAGTTGACCACTGCTTAGTCCACCTTTCAGGTTTGTGTATAAAAGTGCCATTATTTGCTGAAATCTTCTGATACATAATAGTTTGGATTTATATCAATTTAATTGTACCTGCGACATCTAAATGTGTAATTATGAGGCAAGTTCAGTGCTAAAATTGGGCGGATTGGGTTATTTTGGCATTTTGGAGTAATTCTTTATTACTGCGTGGTATCGGAACTGGGTCGAATGTCTAGGCCCCGCAACCCGGTAATCCGTGGTGACCTGGATCTGTCAATTACACCCTAAGATGATTCAGTGCTCTGCTAAACTTACTTTAGGATGTCGTCACAACCAATTTCCCGATTCAATATCTGTCTTCTCTTAATGTTTAGCTCTAATTTTAAATTATCAATGGTTTCCTTTAACAGCGTCCCCAAAGAATTAAAAATTTCAGCCTGAACTTGGTCAGATTCTTGGCGCGATCGAAACAAATTCTCCGCTGCGGACACGTCGCTATCCCTAAAAGTTTAAATATCAAATATAAAATGTTAATAAATGTGCGAATATTAAATAAAGTATATAGCAATCCCGTGAGCACTCTTGTCAATGAATTTTTGTAATGTATAAATTCCTGCTGTTAGCTATGTCGGATGAATGGTATGTAACCAAGCATATTCTCCGTAATCTGTGGAAAAACTACAAATGTATATGTTGCATTATTAGTTTAAAATCAGTTGCTTAATAGAGTTAGGTACTCACAATGGAGCTTCCACAAAGATGCAGCTCATCCCGCGTTCTCGTTGTAGTGTTCCAATATATTTAGAGACAGCTTCTGTAGCGGCAACGTTAGTCTGAATGCTGACGACTTGACGGTACTGTTCCAAGGTCTTGGAGAGAAGGATGATTAAAAGTCCTACCGGAACCCCAAGACTCAGAAGCATCATGCCGTCCCGTATACGGCGTAGACTGAAAGCTCCTGTCCCTAGTTGTTCTCCAAGTGAAAACGCCCCGATAGTAGACCGAGTTCCTGGTCGACTCGAGGATCCAGAATTAGAATGACTTTCATGATCTAATGCTGCGATCTTGCTAGAAATCATGATAAGTAATTCGTATTTTAGAAAATGGAACTACAAACCTTCGCAGATTCTAAGGTAGAGGTTTTCAGTAGCTGCAATCCGCTATTTTGTCATCTTGTTTTAATATCAGGTTCAACATTGCTTAGGGCTATCCTAAATACTGCTTAATTGGAGATAATTAATTTAATTAGATGTTTCTCTGCTATTTCTTCTCGAAAATTTCATTAACTTTCATAAGACATCTGTTTAGTTTAATTAGGTAGCAAATCATCCTTCAAGGTTGCATAGAAGCCTTAATAATAAGTAATAATTGCTCAAACGAATTTGAAAAAACAGGACGCGAGAGAACTTTCCTAACTTCGTCCTCAACTCTGAAGTCCAAGACTAGTGTTGTTCATCGGCCTGTCCCGGCTGGCCGGGTCGGTGACTACCGACCTTGAACTGGCCAGCCGTTCGATGACGCGCCTGCTGCTCGAATGCAGGCCTGTCGGCCGGCCAGCGATAATTTCTTCCTGGGCCTGTCGCCTTAAACTGGCCACCAACTGTCTTGACACGAGTCAAATATTTCACATTTTAGCTTGTATATGTTTCAGCTTTCAGTTTTATTGCAAGTATCGCAATCTGGGCCAGTTTCAGGAAAACGTGATCCGGTGAACAACTACACTAGTGACTGTCTTTATGCAAAAATCAAAATTGATAACTAATAAAAACCTATTCTAGGGGGAGCGCTAACGCGCTCCCCCTAATATAAATAGTAATGATAACTAATAAAAATATAAATAGTAAAGCCTTCCAGCAAGTGTTGAGAGATACCACAAAGTGGAAATTAAAACATTTTTAAATATTATTTTATATGTTTTGCAACTATGCAATAGGACGGCGTTAGTTCTGTTCAGAAAAATAACCAAATAACAATATATGTCGTAGTTCAGTGTGTAATTCAGTTCAGTTCGGAACTGAACTATTTCAGGATATACATGACTAGTCCAGCATGTAATCAGCTTTTTCTGACGTTTTAATTTAATGACAAAAGATACGTCTCACTCTCACTTATAAAACCTCACATGCAGATAATACAAATTTTACAGGGTTGTTTCAACATTCTGTATGTCTTAATTAAAGAAACAGCAAATAATACAAAATAATAAAAAGCTTCAAACTATTGATTTCAACTGAATGACGATTGCTAAACAGTACAGTACACAGCGAAGCACACTACATTTATTGAAAAAATGCCAAACCATAGGCTGGGAGGAATATTTTTTGATGTGCAGCACTCAGCAGAACTATCTAGGTTGGAGCTCTGCTGTACACACTGCTGAAGCATGCAGGAAACTGTATGCTTCAGCAACTTTAAATTAGGGACAGGCCGCCTAGCGTGCAGCGTGCCTATAACTTAGGTTATGCGCGCGCTGCACTTTGCATTATCAGATTTATATGCACAGTCTTTACACAGTGAAAGTGCAAAAGAGTTGTATAAGAAGTGCGTGCTATAAAGTATACCTATACGGCCTGATTTGTAATGCTCTGCCGCACTTACCTACGTATATACAAAATTTCGGACGGTTGCAACTTATCTGTAGCTAGTTAAAGGCCGTGCTGTATTTGAGCAGCACACTACTGCAGCGCAACCAGATGTAAACTTTACTGTCAGTGAAGAAAACTTCTTCACAAAAAACTATTGTATTATTGTATTGTATTGTATTATTTGCTGTTTCTTTAATTAAGACATATAAAATGTTGAAACAACCCTGTAAAATTTGTATCCTCTGCATGTGAGGTTTTATAAGTGAGAGTGAGACGTATCTTTTGTCATTAAATTAAGACATCAGAAAAAGCTGGTTGCATGCTGGACTAGTCATGTATATCCTGAACTATTTTAGTTCAGTTCCGAACTGAACTGAATTACACACTGAACTACGACTTATATTGTTATTTGGTTATTTTTCTGAACAGAACTAACGCCGTCCTATTGCATATTTGCAAAACTTATAAAATAAAATATATTTAAAAATGTTTTAATTTCCACTTAGTGGTATTAGAGTTGGGACCAGTTCCACTAGAACCGGTTGGAACCGGAACCGGAACCAAACCGGAAGGAATTTTAGAACCGGAACCGGAACCGGTATGATTTGGAACCTGGCCGGTTCCACTCTTAAAAATGGGCTTGAACTAATTTCTTTGCAAGAGTTTTTAATTTTGCAAAAGCTGGATTTTGTTTTTGTGGTTGCCA
This sequence comes from Trissonchulus latispiculum, assembly GCA_030248195.1. Taxonomy (NCBI): domain Eukaryota; kingdom Metazoa; phylum Nematoda; class Enoplea; order Enoplida; family Ironidae; genus Trissonchulus; species Trissonchulus latispiculum. The sequence goes on along the minus strand of JASAND010007107.1, from coordinate 2,003 downwards.
TTCACTGTTGCCATTAATATTGTCTTTTTCAAACTAGTGGCTGAAATTGAAACTAAGAATCTAGTTTGAAGTTTGAACTGAAACTAAACAAATTTAGACCTGAAGGCGAAATATGTAGGATGAGACTGATAATAAGTAAAAGTTTCAAACTAAACGTGAAATGAAGGTACAATTATTGGAACTGAAATTTAAGCTGAAACTGCATAGAATAAATTTAGAACCTAAATTGAAAACGACACAGCTTCAGCTGCCACTGAAGGTGAACACAAACTACCCGCTTCCCCTTTTCAGGCGATCGAGGCACGATTCAGGTTTTGCTGAAGCGGAGGCATAGAATTAAGAAATTTTGGATCAAGTAAACAATCTCCCCCCCAAATTTTCAAGTAAACTATCTCCCCCCAACGCTATAAATCATTCAGAACTTAACCAATTTAGCTCAAATTTTGTGTGGATGCATTCCAACACATGTCTGATTGATTGGTAATAAAATTTTAAAATTTTAAAAAATTTAAATTTTTAAGTTTTTTAAGGGGGGACCAAGGGGAATCAAAAAAAATTTTGTCGTCAATTTTGCTGAAACATTGTGTACCTATAGGGGTTTTCGGGCTCGTAGAACACGAATCTGAAGTCGGTTTTTCGATTCAGCTTTTCGTTAGCTCAGTATAAGCTAAAGTAGTAAGCTTAAGATGTAAGCTTGTATTTAACCAACGAAAAGCTGAATCAAAAAACCGATTTCCGATTTCTGTTCTACGACCCCCCAAACCCCTATACACAATATTTCAGCAAAATTGACGACAAAAAATTTTTTGATTCCCCTTGATTCCCCTTTGATTCCCATTTTAAAAAATTTTATTACCAATCAATCAGACATGTGTTGGAATGCATCCACACAAAATTTGAGCTAAATTGGTTAAGTTTTGATAAAGTTAACATCAAGTAAACTATCTCGCCCCAATTTGTTTTAACAGACGGGATAATGTCACAAGTGTTTCTTTGAATCAACATTTGTGACATTATCCCGTCTGATAAAACAAAAATTAAATGTTAAGCATCCTTGAAAAATTAGGAACAAGTATTGTAAGGGAAAATTTCTACTTCCTTTATTCTGGAAGGAATTTCGTAATTTTTTGTTTTCATGCTTCTGATTTTTCAAATTTTGTGTGTATATATTACAAAATGCAGTTGTGAAAATGTTTCTAAATTAATTTTAACGAATTTTTGAAATTTTCTGTTCTAAAATTCCAATTGTAATTGATGAAAGACGGGCACTTTCGTTCAGACGCGAACGATACAGCGCCGAATGAAAACTTTAACCAGCTTACATTATTTGAATATTAACCTCATAGAAAAGATAAGAGCCCGATGGGATGTAGTCGGAAATTGAGTATATCTTCTAAAAAAATTGGTAAATGGAAGGTGGTGTTGTCAGCACGCAAGATTTAAACAACATTTTTTTAAAAAATAGTAAATTTTACAGGAGTAGAAAATTTCGAAAGTTGAGTATATACTTATTTTCTTATTTTTAAACTATCGGCATCGGAGTCGAAAGTCAATCAAAGTTCAAATAATGGAACAGCGTGTAGAAGTAATCTGTTAGCTATTTTGTCTAATCAAGCGACTGTACATTAGTGTTGTTGACCGGCCGAAGTTTTTGTCGGCCGGCCGTTACCGGCCGGCCGACCTTCTGCAGACGGCCGGCCGGCCGTTCAACGGCCCAACAGGCCAATAACGGCCGGCTAACAAATCAAAGACTAAAAATAGCCGGCAGACTGACCCATGAGCACCAGAACAAGAAATCAGGAAATGAAAATGTATCAGCAGGATTTAAAGGCTTTAAAGGCGATTTACTGAGAAAATTCTGATAAATTTTTGAAATATAAGCGTTGTCGGCCGGCCGGCCGTTCAACGGCCGGCCGTCCGGTCGAATGCACCTCTTGGCTTTTCCACCCGGCCGGTCAACAACACTACTGTACATTTCCTCGTTAAATATAACTTTAATATAT
>JASAND010007105.1:0-15417 GCA_030248195.1 Trissonchulus latispiculum | reverse complement strand
TCAGTGTCATTTAAGGTACCTAAAAAGTTTCATACAGTGAGCTGTCTGTATTTTGTGGAGTGGTCGGTGATCTATAAACTAGGGTTAGAAGGATATTCACTTCATTTAAGTGGAGTTTCACTCCAATTAGCTAATAAAGCCGTCATAAGAGTGAAGTAGAAGTTTGCATGGAAGATGTTTCTTAACCAGCAATAAACACCCACCATGCCCCCGCTGAGTTCTGTCTCGACGAAAACATACATAATCACTGCTTTGACATAATAAAGAATTTGTAATCTCGGAGTTTAGCCAAGTTTCAGTAACCCCGATGATAGCATAACACGAGTCTTGCACCAATTTATTGAATTCGTCAAATTTATTAGTAAGCGACTGTGCATTAAAACAGATGCAAGGTATTCCTTGAGACGCGTTAACTTGAACTACTTCACTTCGCAGGATAGGGCCACCTATTAGTTTGGGGGGTTAGTAGTAGTAGAGTTGTTTTGGTTAGAATTTTGAGAATTTAAATTTGGAGGAGATTGATTTTGGGTTGGAACGATGACAATCTGACCACGGGAAATTTTTACATTTTCCCCTTTGGCACGTCTTTCCTTCAAATCTGCAACTAACAGCCGTTCGCGCTGCCGTTGCCGAAATGTTAGGTCAGGCCTAACCCAGGATTCCCCGTACCCCAGACCTGCTCTCACATCTTTGTAGCCGGTTAGGAATGACCGCCGGCTAGAAGAGTTTGAAAATTTTATTTTAACGATGCGAGAGCGGTCAGGAGAACGGGGTGGGCGGCCGTCCCTAAATACATCGGTTACGCTAGCACGATCGATTTTCAATTTATCACAAACAGAATAAACATACTGAGTTTCCTGCACATCATCATTTTCTGGAAGGGCTACCAACACCAAATTATTCTTCTTACTGTCAGCTTCTATGGCTTCGGAGCAAATATCATGGGCTACTTCTACCATCTTTACCATTACCTGATCAACTACCTTGGATACGATTAGGGCTATCGTATCTTCTGACGTAGCTGGTAGAGGATTTGGAGGGGGAGAGGTTGACAGCTTAGCCTCAATCGCCTGAAGGCGCTGTTCAAGAGTGGCCAAAGCATTTTTGCATCCAGGGCACATGATGTTGACTATATCCTGGGGCATCTTAGAAAGCTGATTGTATTGAGAATCGGTTAGGCCCAGGCATCTGGAGTGCATGGACCCCGAACACTTATTACACTGAAGTATATAGTCAGCAGAGCCCACTCCGCCATCGCATACTTTGCAGGCCACCCGGACATTAGACTTTGGAGTTCCCCCATGAGATACGGGGCGTGGCGGTCCCATTCTAGAGAGTAGAACCAAACCGTATATATAAATCAAACGTAAAATATAAATGAAGCGAATCAAATTTAAGCAGATAGAAAAAAATAAATCAAAGTTTCCAGCTGATAAGCCCAAAAACCAACATAATGCAGATTAGAAAGGTAATTAAAGAAGTAAATGGAATTAGAAGGAAATAAGGGATAAGAAGTTAGAAGAATCAGCCGTTAAAATATATATAATAAATGAATGAAGGTATGGTCCAAAGCATCCAATTGGCCAGATTACAGAAAATATAGATGAAGTTGAGTCCACAATAGCAGCCAGACAAAGTAAGTCCCTGAATCAAATGGGTTAAAACCCATTTGATATATATATTAGGGATCGACCGGAACTCCAAAAAACCGGAACCGGAACCGGAACTGCCTTTAAAAAACCGGAACCGGAACCGGAACCAGCTCTTTAACACTACAAAATTCGAAAATTTTTTCTGACGTTTTGGGCAATTTTTTTCACGATTTTTCGCTTTTTTGTAGCTATTACGACATTGTAATAGCTTTCTAAAATAATATTTTCCATATTATATATTTCAATGCACGAATACGAAACTTGCAATTTATCATGAGAATTTTGTCTTACTATGTATATAGTTAAACTTTATATAATTACTATAGATTTAAAACATTAATTATATATACACGGTATGAATAAATTGTGAACATATTGTCTATATATGTTTAGGATTATTCGAGCACATGCTCGACACAAAAGGTTTTATTTTATATATCTACTTTATTACATCGAATTTCGCTGAATGACTTAATCGAATGCAATTTGACTTCTAAAGAAAATTTACTGGCCGGCAAATAAAAATTAATTTCTTAGTTAAACTGACTATTAAATTAATTGAAATAAATTGGTGAAATTGATTCCACGAAATGCCTGCGAGCGAGCTTTCGGCAAAATAAGCCAGAAACATGTTTAGTTTTTATCTGAGTTACCTGACAATTTCTAGTCATAATTAGAAATTATATACGACTTTCCTAGAGCTCCAAGAAAAGTTCCAGCATTTTCAAAACACAACCTGTAGAAAGTTGTCGCGAATATAACGAGCTTTTATTCTCTTTGTAGTCAATAGATAAATTAAAATAATTTTTCTGAAAATTACTGTTCCCGTAAATAATTACTATAAGATTTGGCTGTATCTGGCTATGAATTTAGATAGCATCAGCTTCGAAAATTGGACTTGTTTGGAATATCAACCTTTAAATTTTGGGTGACCTTAACTTGTAATTAATAACTAAATAATTACTTTACGTATTATTAGAGTTTTCTGAGTAAAAGGTAAATCTTTGCACTTTTCTGCAGATCTTTTGTCGCTGATAGCAATATATAACTTTTTACCATTAAACATATAAGAACAATAAAGTATTTTTCACAAGTTTCAAAAAAATTGAATTAAACTTAATTTCTTCCAGCGGCATTTTTCTTTTTTGGCTAGCTTCATCTGCATTTTCAAATTTATATGATGACATTTCTTCAAAATAATTAAAAACCCTTCTATTTGTTCCATCCATAATTTTTTAATACTTTTGTTGCTCTCTGCACTATATTTATATACAAAACACACAGCAAAAAGCTTATAGCCTGCTATTTAAACAATAGTTGAGCTAAAACTGACATCTATATAATTATGCAACATTGCACTAATCTTTGAAATAGCATAGGACGCCAAGGCTTCAATATATTCCAATTTAGCAAAATTAATAATTTTAAAGTATCTGTCAAAAAGCTAATAGCAACCGAATCGGCGGGCTTGTTCTCTATTTTGAATTTCTAAATTATATATAAGTACATAATATTTTGATCATATACGTAATTAATATTCATAATAATAAATTAACGATAAGGTACTAGATCATTATTAATAAATCTAAACATTCTAAGTTGCGTATATAATGCAATAGCGCCGCAGGCGAAAATTTTTGAGAAAATAATATTCTGCTTACAAGAGATTCGCAATTTTTTCAAAATGTTAAAAGAAATTTTACAAAATTTCTGAAAATTTTAATAAAATTTCACTTTTGATAATACGCTAAAATTGGTTCCGGTTCCGGTACGTTTTCAAAAACCGGAACCGGAACCGGAACCAAAACGTATCGGATCCGGAACCGGAACAGGAATTCCGGTCGATCCCTAATATATATATATATATATATATATATATATATATATATATATATATATATATATATATATATATATACAAGAAATGGTGGCAATAAAGAAAGAAGACAAGTTACAAGGGCAACAAAGATAATGTGCAAAACTGCCCCAGAAGTCGAAGAATCTTTTGAAATCGTGTAAAATTCAGCAATTCAAATGTTTAAAAGGATTAGTTAAGATGAGATGAGTTATTGAGTTGTACAATCGATCAGTGAAAAACCAAAACGGGAATTGAATGCTTTTCAAATCAAAATCTTTCACTTCCACGATTTATTCTAGAGCACTTTCAGAAGCTGCGAATTATCAATCTTGCATTGCCCATTTATATATATATATATACAAGTAACAAAAATGCTCCGCACAAAAGAGGATAATATGTGTGTGTTGGCTGTATCGTATATATATATCCCTTAAATATCCTTTAAATATATAATAAATATAAATAGGTATATATATATCCTTTAAATTCCGGTTGAAGAAGTAAAGACAAAAGTTTCATGGGCACGTGACGTTATTTGGCACAGCAAATATTGGTGGATGGTTCCATGTCAAAAGTTGCTCAGCTCACTTAGGGCTTTCATTTGATACCAAATTTGACCACTTTTGAAAAATTTTATTTTTGACCCAAAATCGCCTAAGTCCCCACCCCACCCCACCACAGCACTCTACAGCCACTTTGGATACGCAGTTCTATGACAAAAGTTGCTCAGCTCACTTTGGGCTTTCACTTGATACCAAAATTGATTACTTTTGAAAAATGTTACTTTTGACCCAAAATCGCCGAAGTCCCCACCCCACCCCACCACAGCACTCTACAGCCACTTTGAGCATGCAGTTCTATGACAAAAGTTGCTCAGCTCGCTAAGGGCTTTCATTTGGTACCAAATTTGACCACTTTTGAAAACTTTCATTTTTGACCGAAAATCGCCTAAGTCCCCACCCCACCCCACCACAGCACTCTACAGCCACTTTGAGCATGCAGTTCTATGACAAAAGTTGCTCAGCTCGCTTAGGGCTTTCATTTGGTACCAAATTTGACCACTTTTGAAAACTTTCATTTTTGACCGAAAATCGCCTAAGTCCCCACCCCACCCCACCACAGCACTCTACAGCCACTTTGAGCATGCAGTTCTATGACAAAAGTTGCTCAGCTCGCTTAGGGCTTTCATTTGGTACCAAATTTGACCACTTTTGAAAAATTTTATTTTCGACCACTTGACCCCCACCGGACTGACCATTCAAACAGCAAAGTGGAACCAGCCCAGCAAATGGGTACGTCGGACGGCAAAACGGATACCGGGAATGAGCTGGGCACACCAGAAAACCCCTATAGACAAAGTTTTGAGAGGCCAGGTAGAGCCTACTATGGACCTCCAGGAAGCGGTTTCAGACATGACCCTCCAGACGGCAAAGTGGAACCAGCACAGCAAGATGGATGAGTCCTACGGCAAAAAGGACACCGGGAATGAGCTGGGCGCACCAGAAAACCCCTATAGACAAAGTTTTGAGAGGCCAGGTAAAGCCTACTATGGACCTCCAGGAAGCGGTTTCCGACTTGACCCTCCCGACGGCAAAGTGGAACCAGCCCAGCAAGATGGGTGGCTCTGACGGTAAAACTGACTGCGGGAATCGATTCTCCGTGCCAGAAAACCATTGTATGGAAGATTTGAGCGTTCAAAGTTAAATAGATAGCGAGAAATTTCGATTTTTCATTTTTCGAATTTTCGCCATCTTTGACGGGCCACTGTGGTCGCTAGGGAAGTGATAGAGAAACGCAACCTGGACCGTTAGTTAGTTCAATATATGTAATTTCTGAATATAAAAAGAAAACAGCTCCAGCTCGTAACGTTCGACCTGAGCGACGACCACAAAAATGGTCACTTTTCGCTATGATCCGACTTTGCGGCGCCACTGCGCCAAAAAAAGTTGTGATTCTTAAATTCTTTAGAGGGTACTACTAGACCCCATAGCCCTTTAGGTTGGCCCACCGCTGCAGATCACGTGAAAGCGGCGAACATTATGTACAATACAACCATCAAATAGGAGAAACCGGAAAAAAAACATCGCCGCCATAACCGGTCCGGGGCGCAACTTTTTAACGGTAAGTGATACGGGGCTGAAACTTCACAGACATACTAAACTCGGTGTGCTCTACAATTTGCGCATGAAATCTGCGCAGGATCTGCGCAGGATTTTGCGCAGCTTCTGCGCAGCTTATTTTACACTGTCTCCAGCCACTTTTCACACATATTATAGGGGTCGCTGCCGCGACCCCTATGATACGTTATGAAAGCAAAATAAAATTTGTAAATGCTCGTATTGAAGGCGGTATATAGTCATAAAATAAACTGAAGGCGTTGAGTACAATTATATACTTACAAAACAGGAAAGGAAACAAAATAGAAGACACTGTAAGAGACAGAAATTCTGTCACAGAACTACGTACGTAAGCAGCACAGAAGTATATATAAGTGCGCCGCAGGCAAAATTTCTTAAAAATTTGGGAAATTTATTAAAATTTTGCTTAATTTTCACTCAAAATATGCATGTAAACAGCTGAAAAAATTTCTAGGGGGTGGCCGGAATGTCAAAGGAGGGGGCCCAAATCGCAAAGAGGGGGGGCCCGGGCCCCCGGGCCCCTCCCCTGGATCCGCCACTGCCTACCCGACCTCAACTACTCCCCCCCCCAAGCCGAGCTCAAACTCCCCCTCCCCCATTAAAATTGGGTCCAAACCAAGTAAAAAATGCAAAATTTTTGAAAAATTTTTTTGCAATTTATGAAAATTTTTGAAAAAAATTCCAAAAAATGGCTATAAATCAGCTGTAAACAGCTAAAGATGGTTATTTACGTATATATAGCAATTAAAAGGTAATATGCACAATTATAAACCACAATCTGGGCTAATTTAAGCATATTTTAGCACAAATCTGTCGATTTTCAAGCCCTATTTTCGCATACGAAAACTATTGACAGAAGCTTTTGAGTACGTTTAATGTACTGTATTTACATCAAAAAAGGAGCATTTTTAGCTAAAAAAACTTGGGTACAGTTTAGGGGGTCCTCCCTCCCCAAATTTCGGATTTGGGTGGGGTCCCCCGAGCCAAATTTGGACCTTCTACTCCCCCAACCCAAACAGGTGTTACACCTATGGGGGGGGGGGCGCCGAAGGCGCGAAAACTGCCCATAAGTGCATTTTAGGGTGAACTTTGCAACATTTTTCAAAAAAGTCCAGATTTTGGCTTGACGTGTTTATACACGTATATATACGTGTATGGTGTATACGTGTATGTATACGTTTATATGCGTTTATAACGGTTTTATTATGGACTTCTAAACTCAATATTGACCTTATTTTGGCTCAGAAACATGTCGGCAATCAAATGCAATCAAATTTTCAAGTTTAAATTCGTTGTCTACTGTTAAAATTATTTAATGATTTCATGTTTTTCGGCATTAGTAATGGCTGAAAATGCGATTTTTGGCATACAAATTGAAAACCTCTTTTTTCAACCTTCTTCCCCTAAACTTTTGGGGGGGACGTCCCCCCCCCAACTTGGGGGGGGGGGGGTAGTCGCGCCATTGGCCAAATTTTAGGTATTTATTTTAGGGTAAATTTTGCAAAAATTTTCAAAAAGTCCAAATTTTTGGCTTAAAGTGTTTGTTACTGCGATAAATACACGTTTTTGCCTGTATTACGGACTTTCTGACTCAATATTAACCTTATTTCGGACATAGAAACATGTTGGCAAACCGGCTTGCGAGTTTAAAACTACTGTCTAATCATAAAATTACTTCATGGTTGAATGTTTTTTGAAATTAGAAACGGCTGAAAATGCGATTTTTGGCATAAAAACAGAAAACTTCTTGGGGGGTTCTCTAGAGGGGGCCTCTCCCGCTCCAAATCTCCGTTACACCTATTCCCCGAACATCACTCCCAGCGATTTTTGGACCCAAAAAGTTAGCTATGTAAATTTGGCCAAAAGTGGTCATTGTTTGGAAAATTTTTCTAAAATTTTTACTTAAAATCGCTTTAAAACGGTGTAAAAAACGCCTAAAATGTTAAAAACAGGCCTTATTTTGAAGGAAAAAGGGCTAAATTACCGAAAATTTTGCATGTTTTGGCCATTTTTTAAAATGTTTGAGGTCCCAATTCTGGGGGGAGGGGTTGGGGGGTACCCCCATCACATTTCTTGGGTCGACCACCACCTTCCAAGATTTCCCCCCCCCCCTCCAGACCCAAAGCATAGGTGTGGCTGGGCAAAAAATCTGGGGGGGGGGGGGGGTTCCGACGGAAGGTGGGGGGACCCCCTAAATTTTCGATTTTATGCCATTTTTGGCCGCTTTTTGGCCGCTTTTTGGCCAAAAATCTGGGGGAGGGTGTAGCAAAAATCCGAAAATCTGGGGGAGGGTAGCCAAAATTTGTCATTTTGGTTGGGGGTCCCCCCCACCCCCTGTGTTTTTTTGCGAAAAAAACTGCGAAATTCCGTACTTTTTTGAAAATTCCGCAACTTTTTTCGGAGCTCTGCGTAAAGTTCCGCAAAAAAATTTTGTCTTTGCGTAGACATTTTCAGTTGTCTCAGATAAAAATAAACGTGTTTCTGATACTTTTTGAAGAAAATTTTCAAAAAATTTCGCGCCGTCGGCGCGTATTTCTATATACGTAGACACCTTTCCATCTTAGCTGAGTTAGAATGCCTAGTGACAGCTATGCAATGAAATTCTTTTAGCCTTGAAACCATAACATACCAAAATTTTAAACAATTATTAACCTATTAGCAGTTTGCTTATATCTTAGGATTTTACTGACAGTCGAAACTAAACTTTTGAGAATTTCCACTAAGGATTCTCCTCGGTTTTACAAAATTTTCTCAGCTTCTGGGGGCTCAGCCCCCAGACCCCCGCGTCTCTTCACTATTAAGTATATATATATATATATATATATATATATATATATATATATATATACAAGTAACAAAAATGCTCCGCACAAAAGAGTTATAATATGTGTGTGTTGGCTGTATCGTATATATATCCTTTAAATATCCTTTAAGTATCCTTTAAATATATAATAAATATAAATAGGTATATATCCTTTAAATTCCGGTTGAAGAAGTAAAGACAAAAGTTTCATGGGCACGTGACGTTATTTGGCACAGCAAATATTGGTGGATGGTTCCATGTCAAAAGTTGCTCAGCTCACTTAGGGCTTTCATTTGATATCAAATTTGACCTCTTTTGAAAACTTTCATTTTTGACCGAAAATCGCCTAAGTCCCCACCCCACCCCACCACAGCACTCTACAGCCACTTTGAGCATGCAGTTCTATGACAAAAGTTGCTCAGCTCGCTTAGGGCTTTCATTTTGTACCAAATTTGACCACGTTTGAAAACTTTCATTTTTGACCGAAAATCGCCTAAGTCCCCAACCCACCCCACCACAGCACTCTACAGCCACTTTGAGCATGCAGTTCTATGACAAAAGTTTCTCAGCTCGCTTAGGGCTTTCATTTGGTACCAAATTTGACCACGTTTGAAAACTTTCATTTTTGACCGAAAATCGCCTAAGTCCCCAACCCACCCCACCACAGCACTCTACAGCCACTTTGAGCATGCAGTTCTATGACAAAAGTTTCTCAGCTCGCTTAGGGCTTTCATTTGGTACCAAATTTGACCACTTTTGAAAAATTTTATTTTAGACCACTTGACCCCCCACCCGACTGACCCTTCAAACGGCAAAGTGGAACCAGCCCAGCAAAATAGGTACGTCGGACGGCAAAACGGATACCGGGAATGAGCTGGGCACACCAGAAAACCCCTATAGACAAAGTTTTGAGAGGCCAGGTAGAGCCTACTATGGACCTCCAGGAAGCGGTTTCCGACATGACCCTCCAGACGGCAAAGTGGAACCAGCACAGCAAGATGGATGAGACCTACGGCAAAAAGGACACCGGGAATGAGCTGGGCGCACCAGAAAACCCCTATTGACAAAGTTTTGAGAGGCCAGGTAAAGCCTACTATGGACCTCCAGGAAGCGGTTTCCGACTTGACCCTCCCGACGGCAAAGTGGAACCAGCCCAGCAAGATGGGTGGGTCTGACCGTAAAACTGACTGCGGGAATCGATTCTCCGTGCCAGAAAACCATTGTATGGAAGATTTGAGCGTTCAAAGTTAAATAGATAGCGAGAAATTTCGATTTTTCATTTTTCGAATTTTCGCCATCTTTGACGGGCCACTGTGGTCGCTAGGAAGTGATAGAGAAACGCAACCTGGACCGTTAGTTAGTTCAATATATGTAATTTCTGAATATAAAAAGAAATCAGCTCCAGCTCGTAACGTTCGACCTGAGCGACGACCACAAAAATGGTCACTTTTCGCTATGAGCCGACTTTGCGGCGCCATTGCGGCGCTGTGGCGCAGCTGCGGCGCAAAAAAAGTTGTGATTCTTAAATTCTTTAGAGGGTACTACTAGACCCCATAACCCTTTAGGTTGGCCCACCGCTGCAGATCACGTGAAAGCGGCGAACATTATGTACAGTTGGGCCCAAATAAAGGGTTACATGAAGTGAACCGCCTGGTGAAGTGAGAAGTGAAGTCGAATGGCTCAAATGGAAGTCAGTGAAGTAGCACTAACTTCATGTAACCCTTTATTTGGGCTCAACTGTACAATACAACCATCAAATAGGAGAAACCGGAAAAAAAACATCGCCGCCATAACCGGTCCGGGGCGCAACTTTTTAACGGTAAGTGATACGGGGCTGAAACTTCACAGACATACTAAACTCGATGTGCTCTACAATTTGCGCATGAAATCTGCGCAGGATCTGCGCAGGATTTTGCGCAGCTTCTGCGCAGCTTATTTTATACTGTCTCCAGCCACTTTTCACACATATTATAGGGGTCGCTGCCGCGACCCCTATGATACTTGTAAAACACTCTTATACATGATTCGACTTTCGAAAAATAGTTATAACTTGGTTAATACCATGCGTTAAATATTAAAAATGTGTTTAAAAACACCCAAATTACTAAAATTCATTAGTTATCTTTAAAATACTAAAAAATAAGTATTTCGCAATTTTTTGCGAAATTCCGCAAAAAATTTTGGAGGGCTGCGTAAAAGTTCGCAAAAAGTTTCGACGAAAAAAACCACAGCCCCCCCCCTAACACACCTATGACCCAAAGTTCCAGGGAAACTATGGTGGGAGGGTTGCCTCCAAAATTTCGAGGGTGGTATTTTTCCATTTGGGGGTAGGGGTTCCTTAACCCAGGTGCACCTTACAGTACGCTAATTTAAAATAGGATCATTTTGCGACATATTGCCAATCATAGGTGTGTTAGGATTGCCCCATGTGTGTACGTGTTACGTGTAACGGAGATTTGGGGTGGGGAAGGCTAGGCCCATTGGGGGGCAGTTGGCATGGAACTTGGGGTCCGGGGGGTAAATCTTGGAAGGTTGGTGGTGGTCCACACAAGAAATGTGATGGGGTACCCCACAAGCCGCCCTCCCCCCAGAATTCGGACCTCGAAATTTCAAAAAATGGCCAAAAAATGCTAAATTTTCGCTAATTTAGCCCTTTTTCTTCCAAATAAGGCCAGTTTTTAACGTTTAGGCTTTTTTTGCACCGTTTTAAAGCGATTTTAAGTCAAAATTTTAGAAAAAACCATTTTCGGCCAAATTTAGCTAACTTAAGCTTTGCTTAGGTGCTAACCGAAAGTTGGGGGAGAGTATGTTAACAATTCTGGGAGGGGGGTAAAAATGGTCAAAAATTTTGGAGGGATTACCCCTACCCCCGCCCACCTCCCAAAGGAAACAATGGGGGCTCTCTGGAGACCCCCCATAGTTTCACCGTAAATTCTGGTTGGGGGAGGGGTGAGCTCTGGAAATTAGTGGATGACCCGCGAAATGTGATTGGGTCCCCCCCAACCCCTGGGTTTACTTTAGTGACTTTTTGGGCTTCCCCTTCCCCCCACTCACCCCAAGGTGCATAGAAATTGCCAAATTTTTAGGATTTTTGGTCAAAATTGTCATTTAGGGTCTATTATGGTACTAAAACCTAAAACTTTTGCCTCGGGGGACCCCACCAAAATCCGAAATTTGGGGGTGAGGATCCCCCTAAATTGTACCCAAGTTTTTTAGCTCAAAATGCTCCTTTTTCGATGCACAGTACACTAAACGTACTCAAAAGTTTCTGTCAATAGTTTTCGTATGCGAAAATAGGGCTTGAAATTTGACAAATTTGTGCTAAAATATGCCGAAATTAGCCCAGATTGTGGTTTATGATTGCGTATATTACGTGCCTTTTAATTGCTATAAATACCGTCTTTAGCTGTTTACAGCTGATTTATAGCCATTTTTTCGAATTTTTTTCAAAAATTTTCAGAAATTGCAGAAAATTTTCAAAACTTTTGCATTTTTTACTTGGTTTGGACCCATCTTTAGGGGAGGAGGGGAGTTTGAGCTCGGCTTGGGGGGGAGGGGGGCTAGCCTCTCCGTGGGGGGTCTGACAGGAGGTATAGCAAGGTTCACAAAAAAAATCACCCCGAAAATTCACAAAAAAAAATCACCCACGTAGACGGCGAACAACAAGCCGCAGCCGGAAAATTTTTTGCATGGTAATAGCCACATGTCCCAACCCTAACATATATAAGTTTGGCTGCCGAGGTCCAACTCCTCCGACTAGGGTGCCCAAAATAGTCGACCCACCCAAAATCGGACCCTCGGACAGCTCCGGACCAAAATTGAATTTTTTGCTGGTACTCACTATGGACTTTGCGCAGCTACCCCATATTATGCATGTGACATGTCCTAACTCTAAGCTATCCAACCATATATTGGATTCCCTGCCATGTCCTCTGGGTTCGCCACCGGCGGGTGATTTTTTTTTGTGAACAAGTTCACAAAAGAAAAATCACTATCAACTTTTTATAAAATGCCTCTGGGGCAACTGCTAGGGTAAAACTAATGCCAAATTCGAGCTCAGCTACCCGGAAAACCTATATAGAGCATGTTTTAGGTACCTCAACCCCCTTCTGACAGACGGTCCGGCCGATGGACCCGGCCCGGACCCTCCGGACCCAGGGGGTGGTCAGGATCACCTATCTGGGCAAACGCTACCTAAAAACTAATGCCAAATTTGAATTCTACGCACCGAAAAACCGATATAGACGAGTTTTTAGGCTTCTGGGACCTTGAAATAAAATTTTTGGTCAGTCACGTGACCCCGACCCAGGTCACGTGACCCTAGGCCAAGTCACGTGATCATTCCGGATACGAAATTACTCCGCCAAATTGTTTGTTCTGTGCTTACTAGAGCAACAGAACACAAAATAAGTGGATTCCTAGCTTCCTGGTATCAATAATAAAAGTCAAGCACATTGGCCTGGGTAGCCACTTTGGACCCGGGGGCCGAGAACCAAAATTCGAAGTTCAGCCTGTGCAAAAAAAACTTTGGGGTCCAAATTTTTTTACATAATAACACTATGGACTATGCTCTATTTATGCATGAAAAGAAAAATTTCCTAGCTATATCCTGAGATAAGATCCGGTGGTGATTTTTTTTGTGAACAAGTGATTTTTTTGTGAATTCGTTCACAAAAAAAATCACAAAAATTTTTTATTACTCACGCTACATGAGGGCTACCGGCATGAAATTTGCACCATATGTAGAGGGGGTCACTGCCGTTCCATACGTACCAAAAGTTTTTCGATCGGACTTCATTTGCGAAATTGCCAGCAAAAATTCGATTTTTGATTTTTTTGTGAACCTTGCTATAAACTGTAGCCTGGTACACCTGTGGGGGGAATTTGAAATTTTTTCGGGGAGTCCGGAGGGCGGAGCCCCCCACAAGCTGAGAAATTTTTCTATTTCGTGACCTTCGTGGAATTTTTACAGAGCATTCGTTGAAATTACAATAATGTTTAAGGCGCAGTAGTGCGTGTTCATGCACCCAAATGATGCAGAAGGTGGTCAAACAACACCAAATAGGGTAATTTACTTACTTTACTTTAAGATGAAGACAGCCATGGCTGATCAGTTGTTGTTGAGTAGGTGGCGGTGAATTCTGCGTCGGAAGGTGGTGGGATCCATTGTAATGAGGCGGCGTGACGTCAGTCCTCTTAAAATATTATGTATGTGTGTTTAAATTTATTTTAGGTTGAAGTTACTTTGAGAATAATTTGTAATGTTAGAAATTTGTATTGAAAATTGTGTTTTGAAAGTTGTTTGAAATTTATGTGTGAAATTCTTATGCTTGAGTTTTGTGTGCCTATGTAGAAAACATGCATATATGTGTCAGTCAGCCTAGCTACTAGCTGGCGCTGTGTGTATGTCTGTGTTTGCTAGAAATTTCCATCATTTTTCGCTCTCCAAAAGTTGGTCTCAATTCTAACCAATCAAATTCTTCCACGCTGTCCAAAAACTAGTTCTCTTTCAGACTTCTCAAATCCTATTCAGTCTGGGTCGTGACGTTAAGGTGAACGGTTGTGCGTTTTTACTGGCGCTCTTCGTGTTTTTATACGCTATCCCTTATATTTTCTATTTCTATTGTGTTGTGTCCGACCCTTATTTGCTGTGCTTACTTACTAGTTATATTAAATGCCTACAGGGTTTACCCCTCTAGGATTCTAGTCGCTCCAGGTTAACCCTGTCGAGCTAGACTCTTCATAACTTTATTGTCTGCATTTGTTTTTAAATTCATTGTCTTTGAATCTCGTATTTTCTTGATAGATTTAGGGTTCTCTTTTTGAGGTAGTCTTTTTCTCTATAGTTTGTCCTTTGTAGTATTTTGGTGTAGTAGAAATTCCTGTGTACTCTATACTTTATTCTCTTTTGTAGTACCTTGTCTAGTTAGGCTAGTTCGTACACTGTGCTTTGTATTCAAAATTTTGTACGCATTTTCGGGGTCCGCCCCATTTGTCCAGCATAATTTTTAAGTAAATGTGGTCTCCTTTTTGGACCATTTTAGGGCGTCTTATTTAGTTTAGGTTTTTGTATTAGCCTTGTATATTCGGTAAGTAGGGTTTTTCTAAGAAATATTTGGGTAGGTAATTAGTTATTTTTAAGCATGTACATTTCAGCAAATTTGGGGTAGGTTACTAATTTGAGTCTTTGCTCTTCATCGGTGGTTAAACTCCATTCGGTAGGATTCACTTAGGTAATTTTGGCGAGGTTAGTTGGGTCGACTGGAACTACATCTCCTCCAGGTTCGACGTTCTCCTTGTGCACAGTTTCCCACTCGTAAAGTTTGGTCGGTACACTTCCAACTTTACATTAGGCTGCCAGTCCACGACCTTATTTTTATTTTTATTCAGTTTTTAGTAAATTTTTGTAGGTTCTCTTCTTTTTATAGGTCTTTGTTTTTAACAAATTTTTCTGATCTCATCAAATTTTTCCTCGTGTTTTACTGCATTTTTACCGGTATCCTCGGAGCAGTGTAGACGGTACGTATACACTGAGACTTAGTTAGACCACGTTACGTGTGCCTAACTGTAAATTATGTCGGTTTTGCGTTCGCCTGCGAAATCGTCTAAGGCCTCAGCTAAGCCGGGTGATCCGACTAGCTCGGGTGACTCGACGGATACAAGGCCTTTGAATCCGCATGGTTTTGGGCGGCTTACATCAAGCCAGCCAGCATTGAGCAAGAGCTCTTCCACTCAATCAGCGTCTAGCCGGGCATCCTCAAGCCAAGAACTTGACGGTGCAGCATCTAGCAGACCGGTGCTTAGGTCTGATACGGCTAAGAATAAAGCCTCTTCTAAGCAAGAGGTTGATGAAGACGCTTTGGATCCGGGTGACCCGGATGCCCAGCATGAGGACGGGACCTCTAATAACCCAGGCGAATTTCAGTCTCCAGTTTCGGAAGACCCCAGTGAAGAGGACTGGGATGA
>JASAND010007100.1:0-32204 GCA_030248195.1 Trissonchulus latispiculum | reverse complement strand
CTGGCCCGAAGCGAGAATGGCATGAGGTTTGCCTCCAGGCGGGCATAGTCAGCGGGTGTGCCCGTCAAGCAGCCGGTAATCTTCCTTATGGCCTGATTCTGCACAGATTCTAGCTTCCCTGCTGTTGAGGCAGAAATAGATGGAAACCAAGCTGAGGCTGCATACTCCATCAAAGATCGGATGTAGGAGATAAAGATCATCCGCAGATCTTCTTTAGAAGGACCCCAGCTGCGCCCTGCCAGGGCGCTGAGGATGGCGATGCGCTTCTGCGCTCTGGATCTGACGTCTGCTGCATGGGGGGCAAAACACAGTTTCCAATCAAACTTCACGCCCAGGAAGCATGGGTGAGGGTCGTATGGTATTTCCTGGCCGCTAATCCGGAGGGAGGGTTTGTGGGTGGACTGCCGATTATGGGTGGTGAAAATGCAGGCTTGGCATTTGCCCACATTTATTTTAAGGCCCCATTTGTCTGCCCAGGCTCCAACTTTGTCCAGTGCCAGCTGGAGTTTGGCCTCGGCAGTAGCAATAGTGGGATCTGAGGACCAAAGGGCCAGGTCGTCGGCGTAGATGCTGCCGCATACCCCCTCCGGAAGGTCGTCCAATATGCTGTTGATGAAGATAATGAATAGGAGTGGTGATAAGACTGATCCCTGAGGCACTCACTGATGGAAAATCCTCCATTTGCTGAGTCGACCATTGTAGGAGACCTTTGCTTTCCTGTCTGTCAAGAAAGCTTTGATCCACCTTACACAGCAAATGGGCAGGTTCATCTTCAGTAGTTTGTTGATTAGAGCGTGTTTGTGGACTGTGTCAAACGCTCTAGAGAAATCAATCATGGCCAGTGCGGTTCTTTTCGCCGGCGGTTTCTTCTGGAATCCATCAGCAACATCCTGAATTATTCTTGCGATTTGGTCTTCTGTTCCGCGAAGTTGCCGAAATCCGGCTTGGAAAGGGCTGAGCAAACCTTGGTTCTCCAGGGTGAACTGTAGCCTGTTCTTCACCATTGACTCCATGAGTTTAGCCAGGCAACTGGTGAGGCTAACAGGACGGTAGGAGGACACTTCGGTTGGGGGTTTTCCCTTCTTCGGTATTGGTATGATGGTAGCCCTTCGCCATGCTGTTGGTACTTGCTGCCGTTTCCAGAATTCGTTGATCAGGCGAAGAAGGTAGGCAGACGCTGACTCAGGCAGATGCTTTATCATTTCATTTGTGATTGCATCTGGGCCAGGGCTTTTCCCTGTCTTCAGGGACTTCAAGGCCAGGTTAAGTTCCATTCTTGTAAAGGGCCGGCAGAGGAGCGGTTGGTCAGCAGCTGCTCCTTTACAGCCACAGGTAGCCTTGAGGGACTGAGCGTTCTGGATTTTCAGTGCCTTCATTCGCCGACTGGGTTTGGCATAGCTGACTCGGGCATATTCTTTGACGAATGCATTGGATTTAGCCACGTCTGAGATCACTTCCTTTCCATTATGCTGGAGAGCCGCCCCTTTGGTGGTGGGGCGTTTACCATCAATAGCATGAATCACTTTCCAAACTTTGCCAGGATCCGTTCGCGGGTCGAGTTCAGTCGCATATCTCTGCCAGGCTTCAGACTTCAGTTTGAGGATTGTAGATCTAGCTTCTGCCTTGGCCTGGACCCAGGCACTCCGCTGAGAAGGATCCGCTTGTGCTGCACGGTATGCCTCCTTGCACTTCTTGACCGCAGCAGCTGATTCCGGTGACCACCACGGCTTGGGCTTCCTTAGTCGCCCTCTGGGGATACTGCGCCTGGCAGCTTTCAAGATGGCTTCCTGTAGGATGGTGGTAGCCCTGTAGACTCCTATATGGGCCGGGTTCCTGCAGTGCTGGATATAGTCATGCAGGAGCTTCTGGAATTTTGGCCAGTTCGCCCTTCTGAATGCCCACCGGGGGGCTTTGCGGGGCCGGCTTTCTGAATGATCCAAGGCGCTGTAGCTGATTATGATTGGCAGATGGTCGGACAGAGTAGAGTCTAGCAGTTCCCAGCTAAATCTACTGGCTTTGCTAGAGTGACAGAGGGTCAGGTCAGGAGCAGTTCCTTGTTCCTGTGCAGTGACAGGGGGCCTGGTCAGCTTTCCGTCGTTTAGTATGACCATGTCGCTGAGAAGGGACCAATCAGCAACTGCATCGCCCAGGTCATCCCCAGGCCGTCCTGGTTCCCACAGATCTGAATGACAGTTCAGATCCCCACCGATGAGGACATTCGGGGCTGATGGTAGGGCAGCAGGGTCAAATTTTTGGAACCGGTTCTCAGCCGACTGACGTTGGATTGGAGGCACGTATACGTTCACCACTTGGAGATCTTGGGAGCCCAGGTGCAGCCGTACTAACAATGCGTCAGAGTTGTTGTCGTCTGCGGCCAACACCCGGGTCTGGGGAACAGAATAGGGAATGACGTCTCGGATAAGGGTTAATACTCCACCTCCCTTGATTGGGCCGGCCCCCCTGGCAGACCTTCTGGCTTTGTGTTCCACGGAAAAACCAGGAAATTGTTGGATGGGGTGGTTCTCCTTCCACTGGGTTTCCTGGATTATGGCGACGTCAATCTGTTCTTCGCTCAGTTTGTGCCTGAGCCAGGCCACCTTGGAGGACAGACCTCCCGCATTCCATTGCAGGAAGCGCAGTCTGGTCAGCTTACGACGGCGGCTACCACTAGCTTGATAGCCTCGGGGGGGTGGGCTTGGATTGGACCTGTTCGCTGTTCCTCGACTGGTAACCACATCAGTGTTTTTTTTGCTCAAAAAAGTGCGCAATGACGCACTTTTTTTCTGAAATGAGCAAAAAATTTTGAGCTTGTGCGCACGCGTGCGCACTTTTTCTACCGACACGGAGAGAAAATTACTAAACATTAATTGCTCAAAGTGCTCAGAAAAATTGTTCCTGGCTCTCAATTTCATAAAAAAATCTCCAATTTTTCCTGGGGGCTCCGCCCCCAGACCCCCTCCTTACTTGCCTACTACTGGTTTATTGCTAAGTTGCGACCTAACTTTCAGTAACCATCCTAGCATTAATATACAAGCACCCATGGCCTGACGTACGTGTGATTTTCTAACTTGTATATGCAACAAGCTTTGTATATTCAAGTTATGAAATACTGATTGCTAAATTTTAATAGCTTTGCAGCTTTTGGAGAACTTTACAAACTTTAGCAGAAGGTTACGTGACTGCTAGGTTTATGTATGTTCTTGTCGGTGTTTTTCTACCCACCGACCGTTCAAAAAGCATTTAAAACTAGAGATGCTCTGGGCTGAGTCCTGAAAATTACTGAGTCAGATGTCGGAATCATTTTCGGAAAACTGCATAATTTTCGATGAAATTTCAAACTAGCGTGTATTTTTGTTTGTATAAAAAGCAGTGATGATTCTTAGCTTGCAAACAACTTAAAAATTGTCAAAAGCCTTCATCATTTTGCTAAATTTACAGAATAAAAATTTACTTTTAAATCAATAAAACTTGAAGATTATCATACGTACTTAAATGGTTGCTATTTTTAAAGTCTTTTGGTTCTGCACTCCATGCCCATCGTGCCATCATTGCAAAGTTAGGTGAGTTTGCAAATTTATTTAGCCATTATATATATAAGTTCTATCATCTTATAATCAGCAGCTCTGAACATTGTAGAAAGGTAATGCAATTACTAATAAATTGCAAAACAGACATTTTATGCTGAATTTTAGCATTTTTCCTGCTATGCGCACTTTTTTAGCTAATTGCGCAAAAAATTTTAGGGCAGTGCGCAGAAGAGCGCAAAAGTGTCCGAGCAAAAAAAAAACACTGAACCACATCCTGTGGCTGCTGGGGAGGAGGAGGATGTGGCTGAGGGCGGGGGCAGGGCGGGGGATGGTAGGTTAGGGCTGGTCTCGGGCTGCTGCCCGCAGCAGCTGGGGAGAGGGTTCTGTTCATAGGGGAAGAACATATGCTACAGTGCCATCCACCGTAGTAGTCGCTGAGGGAGTTCAGGCCAGAGCAGGGCTTTAGATGCACCCACTGACCGCATCGGCAGCATTTCACACAGTTATTTGGGGCATTCTTGCCGCAGACAGGGCAGGGCCACTTCCGTCCCGGCCCAGGGTTTTCTTCGATATCTCCAGCAAGAAGTAGGAGGCGACCCCAGTATGCTGGTCTACCAGGGCCGCCTCCTAAAAACCCGACTGAACAGTTCCATTGGTAGGGGTAGGCTTGACATTCCAGGTAGGGGTCCCTTTTGATAGGGCATCTTGGCCTCCTCCATTGGGAGCCAGGTAAGGGGGAAGCCATTTGTTGCCACCGCCACCGGAGAGACCAGGAGGGGGTGGGTTCTGCCGGTCCACCACGGCAAGGTGCTTCCAGAGACCAGATTGGTAATACTCATCCCCTGCAATGAAGCGAACACTTCCCGTCCCTTTTTCCCAGAAAAGCCAAACCGGATAACTCACAGCAAAATCGAAAAAGCTGCCAAGCGGAATACACGCGAATAGGTTAGTTAGTTAGGACATCCCTGCTTCGTGAAACACTATACTTCGGCTCACGACCGTGACGGTTAGTCTTCCTGTCGTTTTAATGTACGCATCATGAAAGCTTTAAGTCGACAAAGGAAGCCCGATCAATTATTTTTTGCTGAGCAATAAGGCAATTCTGCACAAGTTTCATTAATTTAGCACGACTCGTTTGGACAGGAGACGATTCGTATATTTTCACTCAAAAAATATATGTAAAGAATGCCTACATACCAATGTAATAGTTTGCCCCTTCCAGAATGACGCGAACCACGCTATAATGCTTATAACACTAAACACTTTTCGCTAATATTCAGCAACAACTAACCTACCAACCCCCATCCCCACTTACCAACTGCCTACTCTCCAAGAAGGTAGCAGGTATTGGTCATCACAGCGCCTATTTTCCTTATCCATCAGTTTTCCAAAGGTAACCCTAACCGTCTTAGATCCGAATACGTCTTTTATTATACAATATTACAAAGCATCAATATTATGAAACATTGAATCCGTAACCCGACAAGGAACTGAATTCGAAGCATATGTTGTCAGCCTAAATGGCACACTTATATACTTTCTGATAAAATTCTGAAATTTACAACACCCACCTTAAGTGTACGTTCCCTTTTTCAGGATAAGCAGACGAATATGGCGAAGTCCTGTTGGCAAAGTTGACCTCACAAAATGGGACGTATCCGAAATCTCTACCCATCCAGATCTGTCCATTCGCACATACGCAGTGTAGTGGCCGGCATCAGTAGATTCACCAACGTGTTTGACTGCAGCAATTGGATGGAATCTCGAATATCCGACCCTGACTCCAGCCGCCCGTAGTCCAACAACTGTCCTCTTGTAGTGAATTGTCCCATCACGTCCAGAAGCGTTGTGAAATAGATTGATTTCCAGAATTAGGTATTCACAACTGGCGAATATATTAATCTCGGCCCAGCTTGGGTGAGACCTGTTCCTCCCGCAGTGGTTGCAGTCAAAGACCATCTCTCCCGGCTCCCTCAGCCATTCCTCCCAAGTGACCCTTCCATTGATAGGCATATTCTATTCAGCAAGAAAGAAGGACCGCTCACAAGAGGCTGAAGAGGTGGCGCATCCCTGCCCCGACAAATCCTGTGCGTGGTTACAGTATGGGCCAACAAATCCTTGCAGCCGCCAGGCAAGAAGTCAGCAACTATTGCCTGCAGAAACTCTCCTGCATCCTGCTGCAAAGCATTCTGAAAGGTCTCCCCAACCGACCACCGCAGTTGTCTAGTGCTATGAGTTCCCTGAGAACAGGGTTTTCTTTTTGTGTAAAATACTGTGTATTTACACAAAATAAATAAATTTACACAGTGAAAAACTAATTTACACACCAAAATACACAGCCACATTTTCGAAAATCTTTACAAAAAGTGCTCTGAAAAAATAGTTTTCAAGCCTTTCATATTTAAAATAGCTCTAGCTTTTAGCTGGGGGCTGCCGCCCCCAGACCCCCGCCGCTTTCCAATCATTTACCATGGTTTTCTGCATTACGACATGATTACAGGTTGTTTCTGCAAATACATCTGCTTATCCGGTTGCGTATAATTTATTCACGTACAGCGTGCAAATATTTGTAAGATAGTATAGTAATATAGCTAGTACATACGATTCAATATCGTTTCTTGAACCAGGGATGGCGGGGGGCGCCCCCCCGTCGCGATTCGAAGGCAGGAAAAATTAAGGAGAGAAAGAGGAAAAAGGGCAAAAAACAAAATTTCTCGCCTTCGGCGCGAATGTCCTACATTTTAACCACATATTTATTGCATTTATGAAGAAAAAGCTTGAAATGCATCCGATTTTTCGGAGAAAATTACCACTTTTGCCTAAAAATGTCCAGAATTTTTAAGAATTTTTTAAGAGTTTATGAAAAGAATTAAAGATCCGAAGACCGATTTTATTGCAAAAACAAAAATTTCTTCAACTTCAAATTCAACTTCAAATATATATATATATATATATCTTTTATCATAAAAAGCAGTCTGAGCCACAAAAATTGTTGCTGTCTAGCACAATAGGTATATATTCAAAACGAAAGCTAAAAGAATGCAACTGTTCAATGCGTTTTTGCCGATAATTTTAAAAAATTTCTCAACTTCTTGGGGGGGGGGCTCAGAATGGGTGTTTTCTGTCCATATTATGGAAAATTCCCCTACAGCAATTAAAGCTTCGAACCTTTTAGTACGTAACCAGAATGTTTGTGAAAAAATTATTCCAAAAAGTTGGAAAATTAAAGAAATGGTTTCAGTAGGCGAAGTTTTTTCAGAAATTAGAATTTGTCCAATCCTAGTTTTGGCATTTAATGGATTATATATATAATCTTTTTAGATTTTTCCATTGCGAATTTTATTACAATTTACAAAATTTCCTCAGCGTCTGGAGGACTCCGCCCCCCAGACCCCCCGCGTGGGTTCTGCTGCGTTACACGGACGTGTCTCCCACGGACGTTGCACAAGTGCAGTTGCCAGAACTTTTGATTGAATGATCCGAAAATAACATTGTTGCAATAAAATAACGCTTAAATTTATTTTATTTCGTATTATATCTCAAAAACAACACTTTTAGATTTTACACAGCTTCAAACAAAAATACACACTGAAATTTAAATTTACACAAGATTTACACAGGTCCGATTTTGAAAAAGAAAACCCTGCCTGAGAACCTGAAGACTGGAGCGTCTTCAGCCTCTTTATCTCATCAATAACAGGACAGCCTGGAGGATGGCGTAAAATTCGGTCAACGAATACACCACCCATTCCCAGTAAAGCTAGGGCCAAGCTATTGCAGTAGCAAGCATTCTCCCCGAAGTTCTTCAATTTCAAAACACCCGTTGAGCCAGACTGTGCGGTCAAAACGCTTTCAGGAGCTGAATGTCCAGCAGCTGACGCAGTAAAGTGAGATCCAACAAAAGCAGACGTCAAGTTTGCAACAAACCTCTGCTTTCGCTTCGATTGATCAGAGCTCCTTTGCGGAACAGGCATAAGAGGTAAACGCTTCTCTGGCGGATGCCTGTCATTGAACATAGTACGCAGCCTGTTGTATTCCCTGCAGCAAGCCGTCTTGCACCAGATACGGTTTTGATCGAAAGCTAGCAGGTATACATCTTTCAGCTTACGGCAACGTGACAACGCAACGTATCCCATAGCTGACTCGAAACAATCTGCCCCTATGTCCAGTACCACAGAATCTACGGTCAGTCCTTGGCTCTTGTGGACTGTGATGGCATAAGCAAGGGAAACGGGGAATTGGTATCGTGTAATCGTGATGTTTCTAGAAATTTTGAACGGAACGGACGCCCTATGCACCTCCACAGAGTCTTCAAGACCGTCAAACTTGATCAGCAAAGACTCTATCCTGGGACCACCGGGTATAGGACTGTACCTTACAGCCTCCAATCTCCCCAAAGATCCGTTAACCAACCGCATCTCAAGGCTAATGTTCCGCCTCAGCATCACCCTAGCGCCAACGCCGAGTGTGAGCTCCTCCTCCAACCCACCAGTATCTGAAGCCTTCTTCCTTTTCTTGTGTTTCAGCAGTCGTTTCCGGATCGGTTTCCTGTCTGAAGATTTATCCTCAGCCACCACTGTAAACGGTTGAATACCTTCAACATCCATTACTTTCAGGTTGAACCTTTTAACGGATTCATTCTTCGGCAAAAGGCAAAGGGATCTAGAGTTGTCTTTGTAGAGTCGGAGATAGAAACCAACTGCATCATCCATCCCACACAAGGACGTAGCCGTTCCCGCAGGAAAGTTCGAAACTAAATCAACCTGCCCAAGGTCAGACTTCACCACAAGTCGGCCTTCCAAGCTTCTAACGTCCTCCTCTGTAAGCGAACCGACCCTCGCCCTGTCCAGTAGCTGCGCAAATTCTAAATCGCCCGCCTATATTCTGAATCAACTCGAAGTACGTAAATTCCTCCCACAGGCAGCTTGATACGGGAACAGATCCGAAGAACTTCTGCATCAAGCGCCCGCTGATCCGCTCAAAGCAGAACTGACTTCTAACGGGAGGAAGCTGTAGTAGATCGCCAAAGACAACCTTATCACCTCCAAAACTGTCCTCCTTTGCTCTCCCCTTTAATTCGTTCAACCGATGGTTCACATAGGCGAGCACAACGTTAGATACCATGCTGACCTCATCAATGATGTAAACCATCACTCCATCTAACTCTATCTTCAGGATCTTAAGATTCTGTTTCGTCAGCGACCAGAATGGATCTTCCTCTCCGTGCTGAACGGGAAGTTTGAGCAGCTTGTGCACAGTAACGCCGGAAACATTAAGTGCAGCCAACCCAGTGGGCGCCGCTATAGCAACCGACGCAGGACCATGCTTCAGACACATATAGTATCTGATCGTGTCTATCAGGAATGATTTTCCAGTACCGGCGACACCGCTAACGAAGCATCGTAAAGGGTCAGGTTCAGCTGATTCAACACTGGCAATTACACGCTCGTATACAGCCAGCTGCTCCGAGTTCAGACGACTGACCCTCTCTGCCAACCCCTCCTCAGAAAAAATTTCCCGGAAAAGTGGAATAAGACGCTGGTCCCCGACAGCATCCACAGCTGCTGCAGCTTCGTCTATCTGGACGCTAACGTCTCGACTGCCCTCTTCCAACGCCTCTTCCTGAAGTCTCGTGATGTAATCTCTGGCACTCCGAAACTGTTCAGCAACCATGTCAGCTCGCCGCAGAGCCTCATAGTCATCATCGGAAACCAGAGACTCAAACCGAGCCTGGTAACTACCAAACCCTCCTACGATGTCCTCCTCCTTCCTCCACGGCACATACAGCATCAGGAGGTTATGGAAATACCGACTCGTTTCAGCGTCAGACTTCTGAGGACGAACAGTCGGAAACTTTATGATCGGCTTCGTCTTGTTTGGAATGAAGCAAGCTCGGATGTTCTTCAACTGTGCATATTTGCGGTACTCCGCCGGAACTCCGTCTTCATGCACAGAATATTTGTGCACACTGTAATCCCGAACAAGGTCGTGCAGTGAAACTGACTCCATAGAATCGGGACGGCCTGGGTAGTACACATCAATCCAATTGTCTCTGTAAATGTTGCAGTCCTCGTCACTGAGCCCTTCAATGTCAGCTGCCGACTTCAGACAGCGCCGCCGCAATTCCTCCGGATTCACCCCCACGTAAATGATTTTACTGGAAATCTTGAACATAGGATGGCCAAGCAAATAGTCAGCCGCTTCGTAAGAGCCTATCTCTCGGTCACGCAGAAGTTTGTAGCCCATACTCTTGAGCTGACCATGAACAGACTTATCTTTGTCCACAGCCTCCCAAGCCTTCTTCGTTGCCTGCTTCTCCTGCTTCGAAACATAAGACGTGATGTAGATGTCTAAAATCTTTGAATCCTCCCCGATGAACTGTTCGTACTTCGTCGTTGTTAGCTCCCCACGACATCATCACCTCCGGATTATATTCGTTAATGTTCACCTCCTCGTCTGTTCTTTCGACATTGTAGAGTCTCTTCACCTTTTTGCCACCAGCCAGGGACTTCACTGTTGCCTCAACTGTGTTCAGTTGCGTCGCAGCAGCAACAGGGCGAGGAAACCCGTATCGGCAAAGCAGGCAAGCACTTATGGTAGCAGTAATCCGAAACCTGTCAAACGTACGCCGTTCGCAGCCTTTACTACATCGATGCATTTGTTTAGTTGTCACCAGATGGTGGAGAATTGGGTCCTTCTCTGGGTCAGGGATATTGCAAGTTATGTACTTGTCAATAAATGCAATCACCTTTTCTGGAGGATCCCGCCCGTAAACAGGCGCACCCTTAACCCATAGTTTCATGTGGATGTGAGGGGCACCTCTAGCCTGGTACCCTTTCCTCCAAACGAAATGCTCCACCTCCCCCAAAATACCATCAGGACACAAAATCATCTCCATGAACGCCATATATAAATCTCCGGTGGAAGTGGACACTGACCGACACTGGATCCCTCGCACATAAAGCTGCAGTGCTGATGTTGTCCGGGATGTCCTGGTTCATCTGTACCAGATATTCTCGCATGTCCTCCCAGTCGTACTAGGAACACGATAAAGTCACGAAGAAAGTTGCAGGACCCAAGTTTAAGCTCATGGCTTCGACGTCACTCCGAAAAGCCTCGAAGTACTGCTTCGTCCCAGCGACCTTCGAAAAGCAGCAGAAAAGTTCTTTCTCAACTCAAGCTCCACATCTTTCAAGTGCAGCTTCTCCCTCAGCTGTCCCGCCGTAAGATTCTTCCCAATCTTCACCCGATTAAGGGTGGCATAAATGGCTCCGTTCAGCTGCCCCATCATCTTGAAATGAAGCTGGTCGTAAAGCCAGCCGAGGTTGGTCCTCCAGCGGGAATTCTTATTACGAATTCGGGCCTTAACATAGTTCGCAGGAAATATCATCTTCTCCCTTGGATGGAACATCCCAAACCTTCCCCGAGGGTGAAGTGTAGGGTAGCAGAGTATATCATTAAGTGGATCTGTTTCCGGGACGATTTCTGCCGCCACCCTTTGCATCGCAAACAAATCGCAAACAAATCTATGTCTTCCGCATTCGAAGCAGCCCTGTCCACAGGGATTACAGAGTAGTGGTCCAAAACCTCCGACTCCGGCACTCTACGTAGAAGCGTCTCCTCCCCAGAAGTCCAGCAGTCTACATCGTGGGACAAAGGAACTTCTCGCTCTAGAGCTGAAGGATCTACCATCACTTCGTCGTAGTGCTCGTTTATTTCCTTAAGTTTGTTCACAGCCGCAACGCACTTCTCCACATCCACCAGCGTCCTCCACCTAACCTTCTGCTGCGTAGGAAGACTGTCAACCAGAATGGAGAGGCATTCAGGAGACGGAAGCTGCAGAATAGTTTTCCCCAACGTCTTCGTAGGCAAAGTCAGATGAATAACTATCCCTCGCATAGCCCTGGTCAAGTTTTCAATAGGTCCCCGATACGAGTAGGGCTTCAGCCTAAAGATAGTCATGAACGATTTCCTCTTCTGAATAAGAGTCTTCTCCAAATAATTGAGGCCTTCCAATTCTGCAGGAACTTCGTCCACTCCCATCCCGTTTGCGACAGACAAAGGAGGAACAGCACCCTTCCTGCAATTCACCAAGCAATGGTTTCGGCACAGCCTACATGGGAACCTCAGCTCTCCGTTGTCTATGCAAGCTTGAACCTTTGCATGGACTTCCGTTCGACTAAGCTGGTCAGCCGTCCCAATTGTTTGCAACTCCTTCTCCCTGAAAAGTCTGTGGCAGAAATCACAAGGGTGAACCGGGAAATCTCGTACGCGCTGCATCCACCTCCCTCTCAGGTCACCACTTCTTGCCAAAATTTCAGTCTCCCCGCGTCCCCTGCTGGAACCTCTATTGCTTTCCTGAGCAGACTGCAGATCCCCTTTCTTCGGAAGGAGATCAGTCCGTTCCTTCACAAAACCAATGAAGTCATCCCAGCTACCAGATAGAAGGGCTCCTTCACACTCGGAAACCCACAACGAAAGACTTCGAGCCTCGTAAATGCGGCGAATTAGCGTCCTGGTGGAAGCATAGTGAGGCATCACCCGGTGACGAAGAAATTTGATGTGATCATTGCAGTCCTCCCCCAGCGGACACTGGGGATAGGTCAGATCCTCGCACTGAGTACAGTATTCAAATCGAAGGAGCCTATGTCTCAGCTTCAGAAAACTGAGTTTCGGATCTAAGTGAATCAGGCACATGTGAAGTCTCCGTCACAAGTCATCCGGAATCACGCAGACATCTGAACATGTGATCTGTATAACTGTCCTTTTGGTCCCGCTGTCAGCAATGGAATCTGTCTCAGCGCACACGCAGAAATGGAAGCATTCGCCTCCAGCGGAACTATCCTCTAAACACCGGTCAGGAATCCCCACCACCGCCTTCACGAGTAGAATCCACAGATTCCACAACAGTTTCCAACAGCTGACATACCAAATCAAAAACCTCCGCTGGAGTAGAATCGTCCTCGTCCCCCATCATTTGTTCCCGATGGTCAAATCTTTCATGTGAACGAACATGGTATTGTTCACCTCCGTAGACGTCTCTCAGAACAGCTTCCCTTTCAGCATTAGACAATGTAGACACACTGTCTCCAGCAGACTCCCAGATCTTTCTTATATAGAAAATTCGATTATAGAAGCACTTTATCCTCTTGGCTCTTAGAATGAGCAATCCTCTTACAAGACGCGCAATCTTCAGCTTCTGTCCCAGATTCCTCCGCGTCAAGCTTGATCCAAGTCCCAGATAGCTCTTCATCAAAGAGTAACTCGCATACTTTTCCAAGTTCTGCTCAGCTATCCTACGACCCTCGAAGGAGTTGGCACTGATCCGCCTCATCCCGACATCGTGACGAGCACGTTTTGCCAGCTGTCTTGCCTTCTCCACGCCTCTGCGTTTCCTATTCCTGTACTCTTCATCTTCGGAATACCGTTTCCGACGTTCCTCCAGTTCTTTCTCACGCCTCTTCGCCCATTGCTCCTTCCATCTAACTTTCAATCTACGTTTCTTGGTTGGCGAAAGCATAGATTCCTTGTATCGAGTAAGCGCAGAAGCTTTAATCTTTCCTCTCGTTCTCGGCGACCGATGATAAACAGACAGAACCTTCTTGCCGATCTTCGTAAGTGCCCTTCTCCTCGTCTTCCCTTCGCTACCTCCTTGAAGTTCCCAGTACCGGCTAAGTGCATTGTTTATGGTTGCCGAACGATAGCCAGGAGAAGTAGCATAGCGCAGTTTTCTCTTTTCTAGTAAAGTCCTCCTCCGCTTAGCTTCCTTGCGACGACCCTTGGCCTTACGCTTTCTCCCAGCTGAATGCCAGACCCTTCCCTCCCTTGAGCGCAAGTCACCTGATCTGACCGATCCCTGCGCCTCCTCTAGCCCCGTTTCCAGGTGTTGGCTACTCCCGCTTTGTCCTGCACCGGTTACTGATTCAGGCCGCCTTTTTCTGGAACTGTCAGTTACAGTACATTGCGACTCCTCTGCAGACTCACCGCCATCGACATCAGACGAGTCCCCAGGTACTGCAGTTTCGATGTCTCTGTCTCCCGACACAAATTCATCATCCATGAGCTCAACCCGTCTTCGTTTCGATCTTCCTTTAATTGTGAAAGCGTCTCTAATCGGACCAGACTTTACAACCCGTAAAGAACTCTCGCGAAGTCTGTTTCCTAACCGTGGAACTACCTTTTCCAGCAACAGGAGGTAGCGACTTCTCCGCTGTTGAAGGATTGGAGGGATCGGGGAGGCCGCAGGAGGAGTAGGATGCAGACCCCTGCGGACCCGGACACAGGCAAGCGCCCGGCACTGTCTACATTTAGTTCGTTGAAAGGACTGCGGAACGTCGGCTGGGTGTTTGACTTCGCCGGGGTCCGCCAGCCTGGATCATACTCCTCCTGCGGCCTCGAAGAGTTCCTCCGGTCCGGTTCCCTTACGGCGTGACACCGCTGC
Organism: Trissonchulus latispiculum; assembly: GCA_030248195.1. Classification (NCBI taxonomy): domain Eukaryota; kingdom Metazoa; phylum Nematoda; class Enoplea; order Enoplida; family Ironidae; genus Trissonchulus; species Trissonchulus latispiculum. Next base: position 18,236 of record JASAND010007100.1, on the reverse strand, counting down.
AGGGGCAGCCGACGTTCCGCCGTCCCTTTCCAATGAACTAAACGTGGACAGTGGTGGGCGCTTGTCTGCGTCCGGGTCTGCGTGTCTGGTTCCTACTCCTCCTGCCACCTGCCAGAGTTCCTCTGGTCCGGTTCCTTTACGGCGTGATACCGCTGCAGGGGCAGCCAACGTTCCGCCGTCCCTTTCCAATGAACTAAACGTGGACAGTGGCGGGCGCTTGTCTGCGTCCAGGTCCGCGAGTCTGGTTCCTACTCCTCCTGCCACCTCCCAGAGTTCCTCCGGTCCGAATCCTTTACGGCGTGGCAGCGCTGCAGGGGCAGCCGACGTTCCGCCGTCCCTTTCCAATGAACTAGACGTGGGCACTGCTGGGTGCTTGTATGCGCCCGGGTCCGCGAGTCTGCTATCTACAACTTCTGCAGCTTCGGCTTTGCGCGGACGTAGTCCACGTTGGACAGATACGTTGAGACAGAAACGGACTGCTGCAATCGCTTATATGCTTCGTTCTGGTTTACGGCGTGATCCTCCCGCTGCAGGGGCAGCCGACGTTCCGCCGTCCCTTTCCAACGAACTAAATGTAGACAGTGCCGGGCGCTTGCCTGTGTCCGGGTCCGCGAGTCTGCATCCTACTCCTCCTGCGGCCTCTCAGAGTCCCTCCGATCCAGTTGCTCAACGGCGTGATGCCGCTGCATGGGCAGCCGACGCTCCGACGTCCTTTTCCAACGAGATAAATGTGGGCAGTTGTGGGTGCTTGCCTGCTTCCGGGTCCTCGAAAGCGCATCCTACTCCTCCTGCGGCTTCCCAGGGTTCCTCCGGTCCGGTTCCTTTACGGCGTGACACCGCTGCAGGGGCAGCCGACGTTCCGCCGTCCTTTTCCAATGAACTAGACGTGGGCACTGCTGGGTGCTTGTCTGCGCCCGGGTCCGCGAGTCTGCTATCTACACCTTCTGCAGCTTCGGCGTTGCACGGACGTAGTCCACGTTGGACAGATACGTTGAGACAGAAACGGACTGCTGCAATCGGTTATATGCTTCGTTTTGGTTTACGGCGTGATCCCGCTGCAGGGGTAGCCGACGTTCCGCCGTCCCCTTCCAACGAACTAAACGTGGAAAGTGGCGGGCGCTTGTCTGCGTCCGCGTCCGCGAAAGTGCGTCCTACTCCTCCTGTGGCCTCCCAGAGTTCCTCCGGTCCGAATCCTTTACGGCGTGACACCGCTGCAGGGGCAGCCGACGTTCCGCCGTCCATTTCCAATGAACTAGACGTGGGCACTGCTGGGTGCTTGTCTGTGGCCGGGTCCGCGAATCTGCTATCTACACCTTCTGCAGCTTCGGCGTTGCACGGACGTAGTCCACGTTGGACAGATACGTTGAGACAGAAACGGACTGCTGCAATCGGTTATATGCTTCGTTTTGGTTTACGGCGTGATCCCGCTGCAGGGGCAGCCGACGTTCCGCCGTCCCTTTCCAATGAACTAAACGTGGACAGTGGCGGGCGCTTGCCTGCTTCCTGGTCCGTGAAAGTGCATGCTACTCCTCCTGCGGCCTCCCAGAGATCCTCGTGTCCGAGTCCTTTACGGCGTGATGCTGCTGCAGGGGCAGCCGACGTTCCGCCGTCCCTTTCCAATGAACTAGACGTGGGCACTGCTGGGTGCTTGTCTGCGCCCGGGTCCGCGAGTCTGCTATCTACACCTTCTGCAGGTTCGAAGTTGCACGGACGTAGTCCACGTTGGACAGCTACGTTGAGACAGAAACGGACTGCTGCAGTCGATTATATGCTTCGTTCTGGTTTACGGCGTGATCCCGCTGCAGGGGCAGCCGACGTTCCGCAGTCCCTTTCCAACGAACTAAATGTAGACAGTGCCGGGCGCTTGCCTGTGTCCGGGTCCGCGAGTCTGCATCCTACTCCTCCTGCGGCCTCCCAGAGTCCCTCCAATCCTTCAACAGCGGAGAAGTCTGTTTCTCCTGTTGCTGGAAAAGGTGGTTCCACGGTTAGGAAACAGACTTCGCGAGTTCTATTTCCTGATTTTGTGGAGTCTGGTCCGATTAGAGACGCTTTCACAATTAAAGGAAGATCGAAACGAAGACGGGTTGAGCTCATGGATGATGAGTTTGTGTCGGGAGACAGAGACATCGAAGCTGCAGTACCTGTGGACTCGGCATCTGATGTCAATGGCGGTGAGTCTGCTGAGGAGTCGCAATGTACTGTAACAGACAGTTCCAGAAGAAGGCGGCCTGAATTAGTGACCGGTGCGGAACAAAGCGGGAGTAGCCAACACGTGGAAACTGGGCAAGAGGAGGAGCAGGGATCGGTCAGATCAGGTGACTTGCGCTCAAGGGAGGGAAGGGTATGGCATTCAGCTGGGAGAAAGCGTAAGGCCAAGGGTCGTCGCAAGGAAGCTAAGCGGAGGAGGACAATACTAGAAAAGAAAAAACTGCGCTATGCTACTTCTCCTGGTTATCGTTCAGCAACCATAAACAATGCACTTAGCCGGTACTGGGAACTTCAAGGAGGTAGCGAGCGGAAGACGAGGAGAAGGGCACTTACGAAGATCGGCAAGAAGGTTCTGTCTGTTTATCATCGGTCGCCGAGAACGAGAGGAAAGATTAAAGCTTATGCTCTTACTCGATACAAGGAATCTATGCTTTCGCCAACCAAGAAACGTAGATTTAAAGTTAGATGGAAGGAGCAATGGGCGAAGAGGCGTGAGAAAGAACTGGAAGAACGTCGGAAACGGTATTCCGAAGATTAATAGGAAACGCAGAGGCGTGGAGAAGGCAAGACAGCTGACAGAACGTGCTCGTCACGATGTCGGGATGAGGCGGATCAGTGCCAACTCCTTCGAGGGTCGTAGGATAGCTGAGCAGAACTTGGAAAAGTATGCGAGTTACTCTTTGATGAAGAGCTATCTGGGACTTGGATCAAGCTTGACGCGGAGGAATCTGGGACAGAAGCTGAAGATTGCGCGTCTGGTAAGAGGATTGCTCATTCTTAGAGCCAAGAGGATAAAGTGCTTCTATAATCGAATTTTCTATATAAGAAAGATCTGGGAGTCTGCTGGAGACAGTGTGTCTACATTGTCTAATGCTGAAAGGGAAGCTGTTCTGAGAGACGTCTACGGAGGTGAACAATACCATGTTCGTTCACATGAAAGATTTGACCATCGGGAACAAATGATGGGGGCAGAGGACGATTCTACTCCAGCGGAGGTTTTTGATTTGGTATGTCAGCTGTTGGAAACTGTTGTGGAATATGTGGATTCTACTCATGAAGGCGGTGGTGGGATTCCTGACCGGTGTTTAGAGGATAGTTCCGCTGAGGCGAATGCTTCCATTTCGGCGTGTACTGAGACAGATTCCATTGCTGACAGCGGGACCAAAAGGACAGTTATACAGATCCCATGTTCAGATGGCTGCGTGATTCCGGATGACTGGGGACGGAGACTTCACATGGGCCTGCTTCCCTTAGATCCGAAACTCAGTTTTCTGAAGCTGAGACATAGGCTCCTTCGATTTGAATACTGTACTCAGTGCGAGGATCTGACTTATCCCCAGTGTCCGCTGGGGGAGGACTGCAATGATCACATCAAATTTCTTCGTCACCGGGTGATGCCTCACTATGCTTCCATCAGGACGCTAATTCGCCGCATTTACGAGGCTCGCAGTCTTTCGTTGTGGGTTTCCGAGTGTGAAGGAGCCCTTCTATCTGGTAACTGGGATGACTTCATTGGTTTTGTGAAGGAACGGACTGATCTTCTTCCGAAGAAAAGGGATCTGCAGTCTGCTCAGGAAAGCAATAGAGGTTCCAGCAGGGGACGCGGGGAGACTGAAATTTTGGCAAGAAGCGGTGACCTGAGAGGGAGGTGGATGCAGCGCGTCCGAGATTTCCCGGTTCACCCTTGTGATTTCTGCCACAGACTTTTCAGGGAGAAGGAGTTGCAAACTATTGGGACGGCTGACCGGCTTAGTCGAACGGAAGTCCATGCAAAGGTTCAAGCTTGCATAGACAACGGAGAGCTGAGGTTCCCGTGTAGGCTGTGCCGAAACCATTGCTTGGTGAATTGCAGGAAGGGTGCTGTTCCTCCTTTGTCTGTCGCAAACGGGATGGGAGTGGACGAAGTTCCTGCAGAATTGGAAGGCCTCAATTATTTGGAGAAGACTCTTATTCAGAAGAGGAAATCGTTCATGACTATCTTTAGGCTGAAGCCGTACTCGTATCGGGGACCTACTGAAAACTTGACCAGGGCTATGCGAGGGATAGTTATTCATCTCCCTTTGCCTACGAAAACTTTGGGGAAAACTATTCTGCAGCTTCCGTCTCCTGAATGCCTCTCCATTCTTGTTGACAGTCTTCCTACGCAGCAGAAGGTTAGGTGGAGGACGCTGGTGGATGTGGAGAAGTGCGTTGCGGCTGTGAACAAACTTAAGGAAATAAACGAGCACTACGACGATGTGGTGGTAGACCCTTCAGCTCTAGAGCGAGAAGTTCCTTTGTCCCACGATGTAGACTGCTGGACATCTGGGGAGGAGACGCTTCTACGTAGAGTGCCGGAGTCGGAGGTTTTAGACCACTACTCTGTAATCCCTGTGGACAGGGCTGCTTCGAATGCGGAAGACATAGATTTGTTTGCGATGCAAAGGGTGGCGGCTGAAATCGTCCCGGAAACAGATCCACTTAATGATATACTCTGCTACCCTACGCTTCACCCTCGGGGAAGGTTTGGGATGTTCCATCCAAGGGAGAAGAGGATATTCCCTGCGAACTATGTTAAGGCCCGAATTCGTAATAAGAATTCCCGCTGGAGGACCAACCTCGGCTGGCTTTACGACCAGCTTCATTTCAAGATGATGGGGCAGCTGAACGGAGGCATTTATGCCACCCTTAATCGGGTGAAGATTGGGAAGAATCTTACGGCGGGACAGCTGAGGGAGAAGCTGCACTTGAAAGATGTGGAGCTTGAGAAAGAACTTTTCTGCTGCTTTTCGAAGGTCGCTGGGACGAAGCAGTACTTCGAGGCTTTTCGGAGTGACGTCGAAGCCATGAGCTTAAACTTGGGTCCTGCAACTTTCTTCGTGACTTTGTCGTGTTCCGAGTACGACTGGGAGGACATGCGAGAATATCTGGTACAGATGAACCAGGACATCCCGGACGTTGACAACATCAGCACTGCAGCTTTATGTGCGAGGGATCCAGTGTCGGTCAGTGTCCACTTCCACCGGAGATTTATGGCGTTCATGGAGGAGATGATTTTGTGTCCTGATGGTATTTTGGGGGAGGTGGAGCATTTCGTTTGGAGGAAAGAGTACCAGGCTAGAGGAGCCCCTCACATCCACATGAAACTATGGGTTAAGGGTGCGCCTGTTTACGGGCGGGATCCTCCAGAAAAGGTGATTGCATTCATTGACAAGTACATAACTTGCAATATCCCTGACCCAGAGAAGGACCCAATTCTCCACCATCTGGTGACAACTAAACAAATGCATCGATGTAGTAAAAGCTGCGAACGACGTACGTTTGACAAATTTCGGATTACTGCTACCATAAGTGCTTGCCTGCTTTGCCGATACGGATTTCCTCGCCCTGTTGCTGCTGCGACGCAACTGAACACAGTTGAGGCAACAGTGAAGTCCCGGGCTGGTGGCAAAAAGGTGAAGAAACTCTACAATGTCGAAAGAACAGACGAGGAGGTGAACATTAACGAATATAATCCGGAGGTGATGATGTCGTGGGGAGCTAACAACGACGAACAGTTCATCGGGGAGGATTCAAAGATTTTGGACATCTACATCACGTCATATGTTTCGAAGCAGGAGAAGCAGGCAACGAAGAAGGCTTGGGAGGCGGTGGACAAAGATAAGTCTGTTCATGGTCAGCTCAAGAGTATGGGCTACAAACTTCTGCGTGACCGAGAGATAGGCTCTTACGAAGCGGCTGACTATTTGCTTGGCCATCCTATGTTCAAGATTTCCAGTAAAATCATTTACGTGGGGGTGAATCCGGAGGAATTGCGGCGGCGTTGTCTGAAGTCGGCAGCTGACATTGAAGGGCTCAGTGACGAGGACTGCAACATTTACAGAGACAATTGGATTGATGTGTACTACCCAGGCCGTCCAGATTCTATGGAGTCAGTTTCACTGCACGACCTTGTTCGGGATTACAGCGTGCACAAATATTCTGTGCATGAAGACGGAGTTCCGGCGGAGTACAGCAAATATGCACAGTTGAAGAACATCCGAGCTTGCTTCATTCCAAACAAGACGAAGCCGATCATAAAGTTTCCGACTGTTCGTCCTCAGAAGTCTGACGCTGAAACGAGTCGGTATTTCCATAACCTCCTGATGCTGTTTGTGCCGTGGAGGAAGGAGGAGGACATCGTAGGAGGGTTTGGTAGTTACCAGGCTCGGTTTGAGTCTCTGGTTTCCGATGATGACTATGAGGCTCTTCGGCGAGCTGACATGGTTGCTGAACAGTTTCGGAGTGCCAGAGATTACATCACGAGACTTCAGGAAGAAGCGTTGGAAGAGGGCAGTCAAGACGTTAGCGTCGAGATAGACGAAGCTGCAGCTGCTGTGGATGCTGTCGGGGACCAGCGTCTTATTCCACTTTTCCGAGAAATTTTTTCTGAGGAGGGGTTGACAGAGAGGGTCAGTCGTCTGAACTCGGAGCAGCTGGCTGTATACGAGCGTGTAATAGCCAGTGTTGAATCAGCTGAACCTGACCCTTTACGATGCTTCGTTAGCGGTGTCGCCGGTACTGGAAAATCATTCCTGATAGACACGATCAGATACTATATGTGTCTGAAGCATGGTCCTACGTCGGTTGCTATAGCGGCGCCCACTGGGTTGGCTGCACTCAATGTTTCCGGCGTTACTGTGCACAAGCTGCTCAAACTTCCCGTTCAGCACGGAGAGGAAGATCCATTCTGGTCACTGACGAAACAGAATCTTAAGATCCTGAAGATAGAGTTAGATGGAGTGATGGTTTACATCATTGATGAGGTCAGCATGGTATCTAACGTTGTGCTCGCCTATGTGAACCAACGGTTGAACGAATTAAAGGGGAGAGCAAAGGAGGACAGTTTTGGAGGTGATAAGATTGTCCTGGTTGTCTTTGGCGATCTACTACAGCTTCCCCCCGTTAGAAGTCAGTTCTGCTTTGAGCGGATCAGCGGGCGCTTGATGCAGAAGTTCTTCGGATCTGTTCCCGTATCAAGCTGCCTGTGGGAGGAATTTACGTACTTCGAGTTGATTCAGAATATGAGGCAGGCAGGCGATTTAGAATTTGCGCAGCTACTGGACAGGGCTAGGGTCGGTTCGCTTACAGAGGAGGACGTTAGAAGCTTGGAAGGCCGACTTGTGGTGAAGTCTGACCTTGGGCAGGTCGATTTAGTTTCGAACTTTCCTGCGGGAACGGCTACGTCCTTGTGTGGGATGGATGATGCAGTTGGTTTCTATCTCCGACTCTACAAAGACAACTCTAGATCCTTTTGCCGAAGAATGAATCCGTTAAAAGGTTCAACCTTAAAGTGATGGATGTTGAAGGTATTCAACCGTTTACCGTGGTGGCTGAGGATAAATCTTCAGACGGGAAACCGATCCGGAAACGACTGCTGAAACATAAGAAAAGGAAGAAGGCTTCAGATACTGGTGGGTTGGAGGAGGAGCTCACACTCGGCGTTGGCGCTAGGGTGATGCTGAGGCGGAACATTAGCCTTGAGATGCGGTTGGTTAACGGATCCTTGGGGAGATTGGAGGCTGTAAGGTACAGTCCTATACCCGGTGGTCCCAGGATAGAGTCTTTGCTGATCAAGTTTGACGGTCTTGAAGACTCTGTGGAGGTGCACAGGGCGTCCGTTCCGTTCAAAATTTCTAGAAACATCACGATTACACGATACCAATTCCCCGTTTCCCTTGCTTATGCCATCACAGTCCACAAGAGCCAAGGACTGACCGTAGATTCTGTGGTACTGGACATAGGAGCAGATTGTTTCGAGTCAGCTATGGGATACGTTGCGTTGTCACGTTGCCGTAAGCTGAAAGATGTATACCTGCTAGCTTTCGATCAAAACCGTATCTGGTGCAAGACGGCTTGCTGCAGGGAATACAACAGGCTGCGTACTATGTTCAATGACAGGCATCCGCCAGAGAAGCGTTTACCTCTTATGCCTATTCCGAACAGGAGCTCTGATCAGTCGAAGCGAAAGCAGAGGTTTGTTGCAAACTTGACGTCTGCTTTTGTTGGATCTCACTTTACTGCGTCAGCTGTTGGACATTCAGCTCCTGAAACCGTTTTGACCGCACAGTCTGGCTCACCGGGTGTTTTGAAATTGAAGAACTTCGGGGAGAATGCTTGCTACTGCAATAGCTTGGTCCAAGCTTTACTGGGAATGGGTGGTGTATTTGTTGACCGAATTTTACGCCATCCTCCAGGCTGTCCTGTTATTGATGAGCTAAAGAGGCTGAAGACGCTCCAGTCTTCAGGTTCTCAGGGAACTCATAGCACTAGACAACTGCGGTGGTCGGTTGGGGAGACCTTTCAGAATGCTTTGCAGCACGATGCAGGAGAGTTTCTGCAGGCTATAGTTGCTGACTTTTTGCCTGGCGGCTGCAAGGATTTGTTGGCCCATACTGTAACCACGCACAGGATTTGTCGGGGCAGGGATGCGCCACCTCGTCAGCCTCTTGTGAGCGGACCTTCTTTCTTGCTGAATAGAAGTATGCCTATCAATGGAAGGGTCACTTGGGAGGAATGGCTGAAGGACCCGGGAGATATGGTCTTTGACTGCAACCACTGCGGGAAGAACACGTCTCACGCAAGCTGGACCGATATTGATATATTCGCCAGTTGTGAATACCTAATTCTGGAAATCAATCTATTTCACAACGCTTTTGGACGTGATGGGACAATTCACTACAAGAGGAGCGGTGGATCAGTTGTTGGACTACGGGCGGCTGGAGTCAGGGTCGGAAATTGGAGATTCCATCCAATTGCTGCAGTCAAACACGTTGGTGAATCTACTGATGCCGGCCACTACACTGCGTATGTGCGAATGGATAGATCTGGATGGGTAGAGATTTCGGATACGTCCCATTCCGTGAGGTCAACTTTGCCTACAGGACTTCGCGATATTCGTCTGCTTATCCTGAAAAAGGGAACGTACACTTAAGGTGGGTGTTGTAAATTTCAGAATTTTATCAGAAAGTATATAAGTGTGGCATTTAGGCTGACAACATATACTCCGAATTCAGTTCCTTGTCGGATTACAGATTCAATGTTTCATAATATTGATGCTTTGTAATATTGTATAATAAAAGACGTATTGGGATCTAAGACGATTAGGGTTACCTTTGGAAAACTGATGATGACCAATACCTGCTACCTTCCTGGAAAGTAGGCAGTTGGTAAGTGGGGGGTTGGTAGGTTAGTTGTTGCTAAATATTAGCGAAAAGTGTTTAGTGTTATAAGCATTATGGCGTGGTTCGCGTTATTCTGGAAGGGGCAAACTATTACATTGGTATGTCATTTGTCGACTTAAAGCTTTCATGATGCGTACATTACACGACAGGAAGACTAACCGTCACGGTCGTGAGCCGAAGTATAGTGTTTCACGAAGCTGGGATATCCTAACTAACTAACCTATTCGCGTGTATTCAGCTTAGCAGCTTTTTCGATTTTGCTGTGAGTTATCCGGTCTGCCTTTTCTGGGAAAGAGGGACGGGAAGTGTTCGCTTCATTGCAGGGGATGAGTATTACCAATATAAATTTACATCTGTGAGCGAACCAAGTATACTGTGTACTTTCTATGGTTTAGGTTTTTTATTTTGGTGCATTTTTTATTTCAGGCATCCTCCTGTTTGCTGAGATGGGTCTAGATTAAAATCAACATGGCTACAGTTACTGTGTGCAGCTGGAATACCGGCCACATAACTTTCATTCCAGTTGGACTTTTTTAAAATTTGTATTATATATATACTGTTTTTGGAGCTTAATAATTGCCAATGATTGGATCTCATGTTTCATAATCATGTAGACAAGTTTTGTCGCTGTAAAGTACTTGTATATATTTGCTTTGTTTAATATTTTCAACTTAGATGTAAATTTGGTATTCACTGTGGACACTGCGTCTTTGTTTTTGTGCTTTATAAGTAAGTATTACTGCATTTTGGAGCTTAATAATTACCGACGATTGGATCTCGTGTTTCAGAATAATGCAGATAGGTTTCTGTTGCTGTACAGTACGTATATATTGTAATTTGTACAGCTTTCAAATGTAAATTTGCTATTCTGACTTTTCTCTTTTTCTGGCGTTATGTAGAATTTCTTATGTTGGCAGCTTTATTTTGTTGGTAGTATTTTATCTTTATCTGGTCACTATTACCAGTCTATTCCGGTTGCTTTGGCCCAGTGCCGACTGTATTTTATGTTTTTGCATAGTTTTAACCTAGAACGTATGTGGTTACACTGCTTTTGCTTAGTCTTTGCCTTGTTTGCTATTTTGAATTATATACGTATATATATTGTTTTTGACGTTGAGATTCTTGCTTATTGTCTCACTTATGCTGTGGTTGCTTGGGTTCTAGATTTATGGGTAGCATTCTTTTTTCCTAATACCTGGATGCGTTTTCATTTAATTTCTCATTTCGTTTTATTTCTGTGTCAACGATTTGCGTGACTAACTGTGCCTTACTTATTTGGGTCTGCCTTATATGCATTAGGAATGAGCCTTGGATTTCAACTTTTTGATAGTCTTATTGTGGTAGCTTTACGGCGTCATCGGTACACATTGTGGCATTATATATTGCTTATTATGATTCTTGATTTTATTTCTGTGTAAATGTCTTTCTCAGTTGAGGCTGTTGGGACTTTGTTGGGGATGTGCAAGGCGATTGGGGCCCCTGATAATTTGTTGCGGCTGAGAGTTTTTTGTTCTTTGCTCACATTTCTCAATTTAGTTACTCTGCTACTATTTGACTTAATCGATTCAGAAGGTGGGAGTGGCAATTAGCCTGTCTGCATTTTGACTGTTTTGGTTTTTATCCGGTCGGTATTGTCTTTATTTGCGGTGTTTTCGCTCTAAAACCGACAGCCTGAAACTTGTGTCCTTGCAATTTTTATCTTTCCGTGGTATTTTCTATACATACGTGTTTCATAGTTCATAGTGCAAGCTTTTAAAGATGTTCCATCTTGTTTTCTGTTGTTTACACCGAGGTTTTTGGATGGCTTAATTTCTTAGGTAGTCTTCAAGAGTAATTGAAACTATTTATAGAAGGTTGAAAAACTGGCAGCTGTTTACCTGTTTTTATTTTTCTTTCGTCTTGCGTTGCTAAGATTTCTTCACTTTTGAGCAGTTTGATTACATTAGTTTCTTGTTTTGTTTAATATATACTTTTATGATTGCGGTCTGATTCAATACATATGTACACTTTTAATTTTTCTAATCAAAGTAAAGTGTTGTCGTCTTCCTTACATTAATCTTGGTTAATTATAGGTTAGTTATTTGTTGTACAGTTCATGTTAGGTTTTAAATTTGAGTCTTAAACATTATTTCCAGTTTTAAAGATTAGTTTATCGATCACTTTGGTTGAAGGATTCTGCGTGGTTTATTTGTGAAGCGGAAAAATGCAGGATCTACAGCGGAAAAATGCAAGAAACTAGTAACAAAAATGCCCTAACGGTCATTGCTAAAGGGGAGAATAGGGAAATGTGGCTAAAGCGGAAAAATGCCAATAGTTTCGAGCAGATTAGTGTCTATCCAGCGCCTAAAATGATTGAAACCAGCTTTTGGTGCAGAATAGGGAATCTAGTCAGCGCCTGAAATGATTGAAACCAGCTTTTGCGCAGAATAGGAATCTAGTCAGCGATCTAGTCAGCGCCTAAAATGATAGAAACACTTTTCGCTAAAATGATAGAAACCAGCTTTTGCGCAGAATAGGGAATCTAGTCAGCGCCTAAAATGATTGAAACCAGCTTTTGGTGCAGAATAGGGAATCTAGTCAGCGCCTGAAATGATTGAAACCAGCTTTTGCGCAGAATAGGAATCTAGTCAGCGCCTAAAATGATAGAAACCAGCTTTTGCGCAGAATAGAAATCTAGTCAGCTCCTAAAATGATAGAAACCAGCTTTTGCGCAGAATAGGAAATCTAGTCAGCGCCTAAAATGATTGAAACCAGCTTTTGCGCAGAATAGGAATCTAGTCAGCGCCTAAAATGATAGAAACCAGCTTTTGCGCAGAATAGGAAATCTAGTCAGCGCCTAAAATGATTGAAACCAGCGTCTGGGGTAGAATAGGCGCCTCTCTCCATCCACCCTATTCGCGTGAACTCGAAGATTTCTCGTAAAATTAACTCACCAATGGCTTTGTTCAAATTTGCCTGCATGTATATACGTAGATACGTTTTCCAGCAGTTTCTCGCGGAGTACAGGAAAGCAGGTGTACAGGAAAGCAGTTTCCTGTAGGTGTTAGGGTGATACGTCATTACTGACAATAGCTGGTATTCTTCACATATTTATGTACAGTTGAATGAATGAAATTACGCATTATGCTAACCATAGTTTGCACCCGAGTAGGTACGTATACAGCAATTGAGATTGAACTAACTTTAGCATGATGCAGTCTACGTACGTATATGTGTACGTTCGAGTTACGAATGTTTATACAAGAATATAGAATTATGAATGAATAGAAGACAGAAATAGTACGTATTTTAACGGTGCGGCACGTAACTAGTCTCGCCTGACGTCTGCTAACTATTCATTGCTTTTAGTACACCAGAGAACACGTTACTTTGCAATTAGTGCACTTCAGCTCTTTGTGCGCAATACTGACCTGCGAATGGTGTTCAATACTGATTACATTTATCTCGTGCTGTGATCTCATGTCAGTGCGTTTTACTTACGCCATTGTGATTTAGTATCTGAGCACTTCACGCGAATAGGGTGGATGGAGAGAGGCGCCTATTCTACCCCAGACGCTGGTTTCAATCATTTTAGGCGCTGACTAGATTTCCTATTCTGCGCAAAAAGCTGGTTTCTATCATTTTAGGCGCTGACTAGATTCCTATTCTGCGCAAAAGCTGGTTTCAATCATTTTAGGCGCTGACTAGATTTCCTATTCTGCGCAAAAGCTGGTTTCTATCATTTTAGGAGCTGACTAGATTTCTATTCTGCGCAAAAGCTGGTTTCTATCATTTTAGGCGCTGACTAGATTCCTATTCTGCGCAAAAGCTGGTTTCAATCATTTCAGGCGCTGACTAGATTCCCTATTCTGCACCAAAAGCTGGTTTCAATCATTTTAGGCGCTGACTAGATTCCCTATTCTGCGCAAAAGCTGGTTTCTATCATTTTAGGCGCTGACTAGATTCCTATTCTGCGCAAAAGCTGGTTTCAATCATTTCAGGCGCTGACTAGATTCCCTATTCTGCACCAAAAGCTGGTTTCAATCATTTTAGGCGCTGGATAGACACTAATCTGCTCGAAACTATTGGCATTTTTCCGCTTTAGCCACATTTCCCTATTCTCCCCTTTAGCAATGACCGTTAGGGCATTTTTGTTACTAGTGTATACGTATATTTCCATGCGAGGATCGACATGTTTGTGAAATTGGTTTTAGTTTGTTTGGACGTGGGTGGAGAAAAATGAGGGAGTATTAGATGGCTTTGTTTAGGCTGGCCTATGCCTAAATTTGCATTTGAGGAAATGGAATGGATGTTCCATCCTTGTTGAAATTTTTGGAGTAAATCTTTCTTTCAAACCTCAGATTTTGGTGCCAGTCGATTTTATTTCGTTTTCTACAAGCGAGGAAAGTGTTTATGTGCATAACCCGAAAAAAAGGATTCCTAACACTACCTACCCTTACACAAAGAACTCCGTTGAAGCCGAAAAATGTTAGCGACAATTCGACAGTTTTTGGCACCTTATAGTATTGTAAGTAGGAGGGCGCAGCCAGCCTCCCACTAAAAAACCCAGCATGCCTAACTTACGGGTGTTAGTTTCCTCCAGCTCACATTTTCTCATGAACAACCACTGTAATCTATAGTATGTATGTATATTAGGGTTGGGCATCGGAAAAAAGTCCCGGATAAACAGGGTTTTTTCCTTTTTTCCGGAGGGTCGGAAAAAAACGGAAAAAAGTCGGAAAAATTTAATCATTCTTGGAAGTTTTAGAAGTGTTCAAATGAAAACTTTTAGTGATTTTTCTCAAATTTTGTTCATATTTTCCAAATTATTAGCTTTGCTTTGAGTTTGCTCTTATTTTGAAGCTCGAACTTAATGTGACGTTTTCTTAATTTTTCAAAAAGTGCTCAGCTTTTTGAAGTATAATTGTCAGTTCAACGAGAAGCTCATTATTTTGAAATTAACTGGTCTATTTAAGGTGCTGGTTTCCTTTCGGGTATTTTTGACTCCTACGGCTTTAATCCTTTACGCAAAGGGCTAAAACTTACGAAATAACCTATTTCCGTGCTCTTTAACATTTTAGCACCAGCCCCGTCTTCTTAGGCCAAAATATAAGAAAGTTTTGGTTTTTGGCCTTAAGCTCCCAGTAGGTAGACAAGACACGGGATTTGTTGATATGGCTGGAAAGAGGACTCGAAAATGAACATTTTTGCTCTTACAACCTTTGAGCTATCTCCAGTGGTTAAGTCAGTATAAGCAAAAAACCTGTTTTTAGGGTCAAAAATGGCCATTTTCGAAGAAATCAGTTTTTTCAAAATTACTGCCACATGTTAAGGACAAAATTGGTTTTGTTATACTCAATCGATACATCGTCCAAGTGCACATTTTGTGAATGTCTATTAGCCGGACTTTATTGTTTTCAGCTAGAGATTTGGCCGAAAAACCATTTTGGCAAAACTGCGATTATTTTGTTTCGAACATCGATTTCTCAAAAACTACTCGACGGATTCCGGAAATTTTCGGCAGAATCAAAAATTAGCACTTCTGCGGAGGGACGTTTTTCTTGGTTTGGGCTAAAACATATTGAGTTGCAAGAAAACTCAATGCGAAGTTGCGAAATTTCGTGTTACTGTGCATTTGGCCGATTTTCTCGACCGTTAAGACCTGCTGAGCCAAATCCAAAAAAACGTCCCTCGGCCCATATGTCCTTCATATCGTGGCACAAAAAGAACTTTTGGCCGATTCTTCAGTTTTGAGAAATCGATGTTCAAAAACTTTTGGTCTATATTCATCCTGCTAGATGTCAGCTTTTCAGAAAATTTCTGCTATTTTTTGCTAATTTTGCTAGTTCTGTAAGCGCATGTGAATGTACAGATAATAAACTTTAAAACGATGTATAAAGCTCTTTGCAACTCCCAAAATTGCGGAAGTTATAGCGTTTCAAAAAACACCACAAAAGCACTGCACAAAAGGATACCACCACCTTAAACATGTCAGCCAACAGCTATGCTCTTAATTACAACAGACTACTGTTCTTTGTTGCTACAACACTGAAGCCCTGCTTGCTTTTGCCCGCGAGGGCAAAACATGCCTGGTGGCACATCTTTTGTATATAAGTGGAAACTGTAGCAAACGAGCTTTATGCTTACATCTAAAATCCAAAGTTATGAAAGAATAAAAAATTACGTATGCACACGGAAAAATTATTTGAAAGTTCTCACTGCACCCAGAAACTAAAGTAACTGGGATTTGTACCCATAGTCTGTTGAAACTTCGTTTGGACAATTTTTTCCCAATTGCTTAGTTTGTGTATATATATACGTCGAAAAGCTTATAAAAGTGTTCAAATGGCGTTTACATGCCGAAATGTTAGTTAAGACAGGCTACAAATGTTATAGAAACTAATTTTGAGACGCTCTGACATGATTAGAGCAGCGGAAAAAAGTCGGAAAAAACAGGGAAAAAAGTTTTTTCCGCTCGACTTTTTTTCCGAATAAAACCAACCCTAATGTATATTCTGTTTTTTTAGATGTTGAGCACTGTGTGGAAGCCGTAGTTCAAGTTCTCAAACGAGGCGGCATTGTTGCCTTGCCCACTGATACCATCTATGGACTGGCTTGTCTGTTGCCGTTTGCGGAAAAACTGTATGAAGTCAAGGGACGTAGTCGAACGAAACCGTTGGCACTCTGTGTTGCCGATTTACCAGATCTGGATAGGTACGTGACCTGACTTTTGGTTAGAGAAAAAAATGAACGAAGATTAGTCGAACGTTTAGCTGAAAGTCTTCTCAAGTTTATCATGGGGCAGCTCGGAGAGCGCCCCATAATATGAGCCAAAAAGGTACATTGCGTGTTTAAAAGCTGAAAGCCAAATTGGAAAGAAGAACATATATTAAAGTTACATTTAGCGAGAAAATGTACAGTCGCTTGATTACACAAAATTTATAACAGATTACTTCTACAGGCTGTTCCATTATTTGAACTTTGGTTGACTATCGTCTCCGTTGCCGAATTAGCTTAAAAATAAGAAAATAAGTGCTCAACTTTCGAAGTTTTCTACTCCTGTAAAATTTACTATTTTTTAAAAAATGTTGCTTAAGGTGGTGGTATCCTCTTGTGCAGTGCTTTTGTGGTGATTTTTTTGAAACGCTATAACTTACGCAATTTTGGGAGTTGCAAAGAGCTTTATACATCGTTTACAAGCTTATTATCTGTACATGCACATGAGCTTACAGAACTGACAAAATTAGCAAAAAATAGCAGAAAATTTCTGACAAGCTGACATCTAACATGATAAATATAGACCAAAAGTTTTTGAACATTGATTTCTCAAAACTGAAGAATCGGCCAAAAGTTCTTTTTTGTGCACGTGATATTCGAAGGACTGATATGGGCTGAGGGTTGATTTTTTTGGATTTGGCTCAGCAGGTTTTAACGGTCGAGAAAATCGGCAAAATGCACAGTAACACGAAATTTCGCAACTTCGCATTGAGTTTTCTTGCTACTCAATATGTTTTAGCCCAAACCAAGAAAAATGTCCCTCCGCAGCAGTGCGAATTTCGTTTCTGCCGAAAATCTCCGGAATCCGTCGAGTAGTTTTTGAGAAATCGATGTTCGAAACAAAATAATCGCAGTTTTGCCAAAATGGTTTTTCGGCCAAATCTCTAGCTGAAAGCAATAAAGTCCGACTAATAGGCATTCATAAAATGTGCATTTGGACGATGTATCGATTGAGTATAACTAAGCCAATTTTGTCCTTAACATGTGGCAGTAATTTTGAAAAAACTGATTTCCTCGAAAATGGCCATTTTTTGACCCTAAAACAGTTTTTTGCTTATACTGACTTAACCACAGGAGATAGCTCAAAGGTTGTAAGAGCAAAAATGTTCATTGTCGAGTCCTCTTTCCAGCCATAACAGCTAATCCGGTGTCTGGTCTACCCACTGAAAGCCTAAGGCCAAAAACCAAAACTTTCCTATCTTTTGGCCTAAAAATCCGGGACTGGTCTCAGAATGTTAAACAACACGGAAATAGGTTATTTCGCAAGTTTCAGCTAGTTACGTAAATGATTAAGTCAAAAATACCCGAAAGGAAACCAGCACCGTAAGGTGGTGATTCCCTTTGGGCACATATTATTGTTTGACGGTTCAAATCAAAATGAAGTTTGATGAAACTTTCCAAAGTAAGTTCTTTTAGCATTCTAACACCCTCCGCACAATCCCGCTTCAAAACTTTGACGTCGCCGTTCAGGGCGGTTTTTGCCGATTTTTGACACTTAGGCAGTAGCTGCATAGCTATAACCATATTCATTCGAAAGATCTTGTTGAGCTCTACATTTTTGCTTTTCAAAGCTTCTTTCTAGCTTTTCGCTATAGTGAGATATAGCTGATTTTCTTATTTTGGAGTTAAAAACTTGTCATTTTTGCAGAAATCAAATAATCCGCCATTCCTTGAGCTAGTACGCAAGCCGTAAAATTAAGCTAAAGGTGTCAATTTGAAGGTCTCATCGAGGCCGATTATTCGTGGCATTGTAATCTTCTAAATGTTATGCCGTCGCTGCTATCATAAAAACGTAGTTTTTGCAAAAACATGACCAAATTTTTTCCAGCGATTGTGCAGCATCTACTATGCACGCCAGAGGGTTGCCGCTGACTACGTGTTTTACACAAAAATACCCAGGGACCCTTTTTTTAGTTGCCCCGATTGCTGCTTTCTAGCTAAAGTGGTCGCTAGCCAAAGTTGGGAAAATAGGCAAAATCCAGTTTGCGCTTACATTTTAGCTAATTTCTTTATAACGAAGAGCGATTTCATAATAATTAAAAAAGGGCCCCAGCTATTTGATAGTGGAAT
>JASAND010007099.1:0-11722 GCA_030248195.1 Trissonchulus latispiculum | reverse complement strand
TTGTACTTCGTTCAGTTACGTATTGCACGAGGGGGAATTTTTTTTAATTTTGCTCCCTAGCTTTCAGAAAAACTGCATTTTTTGGCCTGTTGGGCGAAAAGTTTCCAAGTCCCACTTGTGCTAGAAATGCTCTAAAAGTCAATAAAAATGGCGTTTTTCGGCCTTGGGGTGGTGCCCAAACATAGTAAATCAGGGTCGCTGAAAAATGGACATATCGCCGAAACCGACGGAAGTGATCACTGGTCACTACAGCCTATGGGGCCTATTGACCACAGGTCAAACGGCCTAAAAATGCTTTTTTCGGCGTTTTTGCCGGGGGCGGGGGCATATATAGTAAATCGACTATATACGCTCGTTTCAATGGGCATATCGCCGAAACCGATGGAAGTGACCACTGGTCACTACAGCCTATGGGGCCTATTGACCACTGGTCAAACGGCCAAAACAGAGTTTATCGGCGTTTTGGTTGGGGGCACATGTAGTAAATCGACTACGCTCGTTTCAATGAACATATTGCCGAAACCGATGGAAGTGACCAGATTTCGTGTTTAAAAGGGCAAAAATTGAGTAAAAATCTCCGGCGAAGCCGGAAAATTTTTGAAAATTTGGCCTTCTGAGCGATTTTTTTCAGGGAAAAGTTTGGTACCAAAAGGGGCGCCCACTTTTTGGGGGGCGATTTTGGGGGGGGGCGATTTTGGGGGGAACGATTTTTGGGTGGGGAAGGGTATTTATGGGGGCCCCCATCAAAAATAAGCCCAGGTCATTATACTGACTGAGGCGCGCTGACTCAGACCCAAGTGTGAACGCATTATGAGTGTATATATATATATACATACAAGTAACAAAAATGCTCCGCACAAAAGGGGATAATATGTGTGTGTTGGGCCTATGTCTATCCTCCAAATTCCGGTTGAGAAAGGCATAAATCCGACACCGCAAAAATTGCTCAGCTCACTTAGGGCTTTCATTTGATACCAAATTTTACCACTTTTGAAAAATTTTATTTTTGGCCCGAAATCGCCTAAGTCCCCACCCCACCCCACCACAGCACTCTACAGCCACTTTGGGTGTGCAGTTCAATGGCAAAAGTTGCTCAGCTCACTTAGGGCTTTCTTTTGACACCAAATATTACCACTTTTGAAAAATTTTATTTTTGACCATTTGACCCTTCCACCCGACTGACCCTTCAAACGGCAAAGTAGAACCAGCCCAGCAATATAGACACGTCGGACGGCAAAACGAATACCGGGAATGAGCTGGGCACACCAGAAAACCCCTATAGACAAAGTTTTGAGAGGCAAGGTAGAGCCTACTATGGACCTCCAGGAAGCGGTTTCCGACTTGACCCTCCTGTTAAGAAAAAGGAACAGAGAAACTAAGCGTTTATATCATAGCAATACATACGGTAGCAGCCATCACTTAGCTCGATCAAAACTCATAGCTAACTGTCCTTTTTTCTAATACATAGTATATAATCCTTAACATTCTTCCCGGGCCCAAGTATAAGCTAGTTATGTAGTACATATTCTATAAATTTAAATCTATAGCTTCAGTGCACTTCTAAAGGCACTATATCCTTTATCGCGCGTCGAGACATCGAGCCGCTGGGAAACTGTAGGCGAACAAAGCGCACTTCTTTATCAGCTGAGGGCAGTATTTCAATAACCTTAGCCATTGACCATTTTTTTTCATTTTTCAACTATTTCAGCCAAGGAAGTACTACCGCTCGAAGCCGAGATAACAAAACGAGAGATGCTCAAGCACATTGCGAAGCTGTTTGAGCATCTCTCGTTTTGTTATCTCGGCTTCGAGCGGTAGTGACCATGAAACAGCCAAGGAAATGAAGCCATAACCACACCATCCTTTTCTCCTATGTCCGCTAGATGTGCCTGCAGCACTTCGCTGGATTCCGCAGACTCAGCTGAAGCAGCGGACAACTCTTCCTGGTTCGCCAGATGCTGATAAGTCGTTCCGGTATGCGTTGTTGGTTTCTGCCGGAGCCTGCAGAAAGCAGAGTTGTGTCTGTCGCTTTTGCAATAGTAACAAGGTTTGGTTCTTTTGCATCCTTTCGCCGTGTGACCCAATTGAAGACATTTGAAGCATACTTTCTTGGTGCGTGCAATTTCTACACGGCGACTGACGTCAGACACAGTAGGACAGGTATCACTGTAGTGGGCTACGTCGTTACAAAAGATGCACTGACGCTTCTTTGAAGGAAGGATGTCCTTCTTGGAAGCGCCCTGAAGGAAGGCTGCGGTGGCTGGCATTTCAGAAGCCTGGTTATTGGGTTCACTGTCTACCCCAGTCTTCTTTATCTTTTTCCCGTCTTTAGCCATCCACTTATAGACTTTAGTTAGAGCATCCAAAAAGTCGTCCATCGACCAATCCGTCAATTCCTGTTCTTTCAGCAGGGCCATCTGTGATGTTTCTGTATAGTTCATTTGGCAACTTCTTTAGTAGTAGAGGGACGTAAGCCTTTAGGGCGAGAGCGTTAATGCCCATGCGGCTCAGCGAAACGCTAATGGCCCGGGTATCGTCGATAAATTTTTCCAAATTGGACATGTTTTCCCTGACTAGAGGCATGTTGCCTAGTGCCTCCCAGTTAGCCATTATCATTTCATTTGACCCACCATATGCAGTTTTAAGGATGTCAACAGCTTCTGTGTAACGGTTACCTTGTAAACCGAGACCCTTGACTTTGTCATAGGCTGCACCTTTCAAACTTTGTAGGAGGTAATCCATTTTCTGTTTGTTGTGTAGATTTGGACGGGAATGGATATTGACCTCGAAGGAGTCCCAGAAATTGGGCCATCCCAACTTGTCCCCCGAGAATGTAGGCAATTGGAGTTTCGGGAGCGCTGTTGTGATCGGAAGGTGTTGACTTGCTTGGACGTGGTCGTCGGTTCCGCTGGTAGACCGGCCTTGTTGCATGTAGTTATTCGGAGCGAGCTGTTGGATAAGTTGTCGCATACTTTCCATCTCCGCCCTATGACAGGCTTGCAGCCGGTCAAGATCACTCTGCCGTTGCTCTTCAAGGCGACGCAACTCTGCGTCGCGGCGATGGTCCTGTTGCTGCAGAAGGTCGAGAAAAAGCTGGGCGGTGGTAGGTGGAGATGGTTGATTGGGTGGTGAGCTTGGTAGATGGCGTAGATCCGTCAGACGCTGAAGGAGAAGTGATTCGGTTGGAGAGACTGGTGAATCTACGACCACATGGGGCGGAGCGCCGGTTTCGGATCGAGACAGCCTTGGTTCGGCCGTCACTGGTGAATTTACAACCACGTGGGACGGAGCGATAGATTCGGATTGAGACAGCGTTGGTGCTGCCGCCTCAGGAACAGCAGTGGTTGAGGGCGCAGACGGAGATTGCGGACGTAGAGTCGCCGCCTCAGGAACACCAGTGGCTGGAGGAGCAGACGCAGACTGAGAACGCAGAGTGTTCTTAGAAACCTGGAGAGAGGACGGTGCGCAGTGGTACGTGCCGAGTAACTGGGCACGGGTGAACGTGCCCGCAAGGAGAAGACATTGGGGCAGAGTCAAGGTAGTGCAATCATGACAATTCCATGGAAACTCTCGGTTGAGAGTGCGAAGACGTTCGTAGAGAGCGTCAGTCAGTGAGCCTGGGTGAATAGAGTTGATGCAGTGAATGCACCACCAATTGCAGCAATCATCACACTGCAGAGATTCTGGAACATCATTGAGACAGTTAATACAGGTGGCATGATCCAAAGTATGGGTGGAAGCGTCCGTATTAGGCATAACGGACACTCTGCTACCAAAAAGATTGTTAAGAAAAAGGAACAGAGAAACTAAGCGTTTATATCATAGCAATACATACGGTAGCAGCCATCACTTAGCTCGATCAAAACTCATAGCTAACTGTCCTTTTTCTAATACATAGTATATAATCCTTAACACCTCCCGACGGCAAAGTAGAACCAGCCCAGCAATATAGACACGTCGGACGGCAAAACGGATACCGGGAATGAGCTGGGCACACCAGAAAACCCCTATAGACA
The DNA here is from genome assembly GCA_030248195.1 of Trissonchulus latispiculum. NCBI lineage: Eukaryota > Metazoa > Nematoda > Enoplea > Enoplida > Ironidae > Trissonchulus > Trissonchulus latispiculum. The sequence goes on along the minus strand of JASAND010007099.1, from coordinate 7,706 downwards.
AAGTTTTGAGAGGCCAGGTAGAGCCTACTATGGACCTCCAGGAAGCGGTTTCCGACTTGACCCTCCTGTTAAGAAAAAGGAACAGAGAAACTAAGCGTTTATATCATAGCAATACATACGGTAGCAGCCATCACTTAGCTCGATCAAAACTCATAGCTAACTGTCCTTTTTCTAATACATAGTATATAATCCTTAACACCTCCCGACGGCAAAGTAGAACCAGCCCAGCAATATAGACACGTCGGACGGCAAAACGGATACCGGGAATGAGCTGGGCACACCAGAAAACCCCTATAGACAAAGTTTTGAGAGGCCAGGTAGAGCCTACTATGGACCTCCAGGAAGCGGTTTCCGACTTGACCCTCCCGACGGCAAAGTGGAACCAGCCCAGCAAGATGGGTGGGTCTGACGGTAAAACTGACTGCGGGAATCGATTCTCCGTGTCAGAAAACCATTGTATGGAAGATTTGAGCTTTCAAAGTTAAATAGATAGCGAGAAATTTCGATTTTTCATTTTTCGAATTTTCGCCATCTTTGACGGGCCACTGTGGTCGCTAGGGAAGTGATACAGAAACGCAACCTGGGCCGTTAGTTAGTTCAATATGTGTAATTTCTGAATATAAAAAGAAATCAGCTCCAGCTCGTAACGTTCGACCTGAGCGACGACCACAAAAATGGTCACTTTTCGCTATGAGCCGACTTTGCGGCGCCACTGCGGCGCTGTGGCACAGCTGCGGCGCAAAAAAAGTTGTGATTCTTAAATTCTTTAGAGGGTACTACTAGACCCCATAGCCCTTTAGGTTGGCCCACCGCTGCAGATCACGTGAAAGCGGCGAACATTATGTACAATACAACCATCAAATAGGAGAAACCGGAAAAAAAACATCGCCGCCATAACCCGGTCCGGGGTGCAACTTTTTAACGGTAAGTGATACGGGGCTGAAACTTCACAGACATACTAAACTCGATGTGTTCTACAATTTGCGCATGAAATCTGCGCAGGATCTGCGCAGGATTTTGCGCAGCTTCTGCGCAGCTTATTTTACACTGTCTCCAGACACTTTTCACACATATTATAGGGGTCGCTGCCGCGACCCCTATGATATATAACGTGCAAGTGTTCCGAGAATGCAGTTAGGTGTATATACCACAGCGTTTCACGAAATATTAGGTGTGCCACAATGTTTCAGGAAACATCAGGATGCAAGAACAGTTCAGCTTGAGCAGTCGTAGTTCATTTCATTCCATTTCTTCTAGGTCACAACCAGTGTTTTTTGCTCAAAAACGCGTGTAATTACACTTTTTTTCTGGAAAATAGCAAAAAATTTTGGCAACTGTGTAACTTGGGAACATGCTGGCAATCAAGTTGTTGTTGTTGTTGTTTGCTGCATTAGACATCACAATGTGATGATCATCACCCGTAGGTGCAAAGTGTTAGCCAGGAAACTGGCCCCGTAAGGTTGGTCAAAAACAACTCAACCAAGAAGCCAGAAGAAGTCTCAAAGCCTGGTCGACGTCAGGACGGATGAAATTTCCACCTTTTTAAAAAGAACACGCTCCGTCGGCCTCCGCGATGCCATATCTGGCGGCTAGCCCGAGGAGCAGCACACAGCACGAGTCTTTGATGCAAAAAATAACGGCAAGACAGCCTTTGCACCAAAGTGAGACTACCTAAAAGTATGCTCTTCAATGATATAGCCTAATACGGGTGGGAGCACAGCGATTGAGTTCGCACTGTCCGCCCGCTCCTTCCTCAGAATCAGCATGGCAGCCTCATCCTCCAGAACCCGCAAGAAGGCAAAAAGTTCTCGAGTTTAAAGCAGAGGTGCACCACCTGTTTGGATTGGGAGAAGTAGAAGCGGTGGAGGCGCCAGCGGGGGGGGGAGGCCCGGGGTCCGGGGCGGGCCCAGACCTGGGAAGAAACACCCCCAAATAAGGGTAAAAAAACGGGGCCGCCCTGGAAGCCTGGTAGACCCGGCGAGTCCCACTAATGTGTGATAATATAGCGCCACCCTAGATGACCTCAAACTATATAGTCAAGCGGGAAAAAAACCCACTTTTCAGATTTTTGGCCAGAACTTTTTAATGGTTTGACATATCGAAATGCTGATTATACAGGTAGCTAGGCCTAGTCGTAAGCTTTCTTATGAGCTATAGAACACCTCTCTAGGGTGTGCCGTTAGTGAGAAAAATTGTCTTAAACTGGCGGGAAAAAAACCCAATGCGGGAAAAAAACCCATATGCGGGAAAAAACCCACCCCAAAAAATTTTTGGCAAGTTGCCAGGAGCATTTCTAACCATTCCAAATGAAAGAGCGGGTTGTTTTTAGTACAACTGCATCAAAATATATTAGTTTTTGTACTAAAATTGAGGTCATATGGTCATTTGAAAATGTTGTATCTTTAACACATAAACATAGGCAAATTTTGGAAATTTTTAAAAATTGTTTATTTTCGGCATTTTAAGCATCCTATCGTGTAGAAAACGTGTTTTTCTTGTATTTAGAGCCAAACTAGACCCATTTTAAGGCAAAAATAAGCATTTTTGGTCAAAATTGAAATTTTGGCTTGAAATGGCACCGTGTCCGATTTAGACCCCCTGGACCACCCATAACAGTACGAACCCAGGTAAAACCTATACCAATTTAATCTATAGGCTCTATTAAACAAATGCATGTATTGATTTGACCTTTCCGGTCAATGGTTAGAAAAAAAATTTAATTTTGAAAAGTGGGTTTTTTTCCCGCCGTGGGTTTTTTCCCGCCAACTCCAGGTCACCCCCAGGTCGCACCGGAGGGGTCAGAGCAGTGTGACATATATCACCATGAAGCGCAACAGATGCCCTACAGGTACATACAATCGGCTTTGGTCTAAGTCTTTCCAGTAGTTCAGGGTGGCCCGGCAAAGTTTGCCAAATTTCGGCACTTGGTCGGACCAAAATTTCCGAAAATTTCAAAGTCCCAAAAAATTTGCAGGGAAGCAGTGGGAGCTACCATAATACACCCTCCAGGGTTATTTTGGATGCTCTTCAAGATAGGCTATTAAAATCCTAGATAGCTCATACCGGTAAGCCCACACTGGGGGTGGGTTTTTTTCCCGCATTGGCGAGTGGGTTTTTTTCCTGCTTGACTATAAGTATGAGATCCCTGGACCAAATAGAAGGTTTTCAGTGTAATTTCAAAGTTGACCTCCCAAAACCACCGCCAAAAGCTAAGGGTCATATCGGAATTTCTAAACTTCTCTTGCTAGCGTGGAGTCTGGGGTTTTTTTACTGGGGGGGGGGGGGGGGGCTGGGGGGCTAAGGTGCCCAGAAATTGCCAAATTTTTAGGATTTTTCGTCAAAATTTTCAAAATTTTTGATCAAAAATGTTGTTGTTGTTATTGCCCACAATGGGAAGCTGGAGCAGACACCTTCTTGGCCTTTCGGCTCCGGTAGTAAGACATCCATTAACTGCTCATACGCAAGGTAGAGGAGCACAGCATCTTTCGACACTCCAAGCCCCAAGCGCAGATGGGGTGATCAAAAATCACCTTTTTCGGTGCTAAAAACTTGATTTTTGAGCACTTTTAAGCATATATACTTATAGCAGTGTATGTGGAAAACACGCTATTTATACTGTATTTTTGTCATTTTTAGCTCATTTTATTCCCCCCCCCCCACTTTTGGACCTCCCCCCCACTCGTGAGGGGGGGGGGCGTCCCCCCCACTTATTTTTGCCTAAAAAAACCCCAGGAGATACTCCGTGCTCCAATACTGTGCATGTGGGTTTGTATTGGCCCCAAGTATTAACACACAAGGCACCATATCCCCTACTGCATTTGGGCTCCACCAGCTGACCATTTTTTACCCCCAAAATTTCGCCACTTTTCGGGTAAAAAAATGGTCAGAACCCAGCAAAAACTTTTTTTCTGAAGCAGTATTGGGGTTTTAATGCGTTTAGAACGCTTAAAAAGCATCGATTAAGCCTAGAAACTTTTTAAATTAGTCAAAACCGACCATTTTTGAATATTTTTCAAAAATGGCTATTTTGCTTATGAAACCTGATTGGTTGATGCTGCACAATTTTTGAACTTTTCAAATCGATAAAAATTGTTACAAATTCATTATAACTTTGGTTTTTTGGCCAAATATATACTAAATTTGATGCGCTCTTTCACCGGGAAGCATCAAATCTACTAAAGCGCCAATATTTTTGGGTGATTTTTTATACCACAAGCCATTTTTTCTTTACCATTTTGTCGGGCAAAAAATCACCGATTTTTTTAATTATTCTGAGAACCTGTGGTGTTAGGAAAGATTTTAATACCTGAATCGATAGAGGGCAGTGCCGTGCACTTACACGCAAAACCGCTTCCAGATTGGCCAACATTTGCGAAAGTTAGAGGCTTAAGTCGAAAACCCTTTTTTCCCCGGGTCTGACTATAACCGGAGAATTGGGGTGGGGGCATGGTTCGAAAAAATTTTGCTTGGTTCGAAAAAGTCTCCGATTTGGCTGAGAAGTTGCCCCAAGGTACCGAATCTGCAGTCGAAATTTCATAAAAATCAATGCTTCCACCTCAAAAATTTTCATCGATTTTTCAAAAATTCGTCAATAACTCAATTTTGGCAGCTCAGATCAAAATTTCGACTGCAGATTCGGAATCAGCACCCCCGATCTACCCCAGGGGCGACTCTTCACGAAAATTGGGGACAAAAATTTTTTGATCGATCGAATCGATCTCTCGATTCGATTTTTGAAATCAGCGACCTTGATTTACCATTGTGACTACTTCTAAGCCAAATCGGAAACAAACAATTTTTTCAAACCATAAGGGGGGACCCAAGGCGAATTTTGGACCCAAAAAGTTAGCTAAATTTGGCCGAAAATGGTAATTTTTGAAAAATTTTTCTAAAATTTTGACCTAAAATCGCTTTAAAACGGTGCAAATTAGGTTTTTGAGGTCAAATTTTCAAAAATTTTCTGTTTTTTTGGGTAATTTATGGACTCATAAGCTCATTTTAAGCTTAAAAACAGCGATTGTTTGCGTTTTTATATACCTTAAAAATGCTAATTTATCGCTAAAAATTTCGGTATATTTTACTTTTGGTTGGTCTCCCCCACTTTTCGGAAGCCCCCCCCAATTTCCAAACCCTAAAAAAATGCCAGCCCTACTTTTCGGCAAGCCCCCACCCACTTTTTTGGGGGTCGCCCAAAAGTGTCAAAAAATTAGGTTTTTTAGGTCAAATTTTCAAAATCTCAATTTTTAGCTGATTTATCGACTTATAAGCTCATTTTAAGCTTAAAAACAGCGATTTTTTGCGTTTTTACCTTAAAAATGCTAATTAAAAATTTCGGTATATATATTTTACATTTGGCTCGCATCCCCCCACACTTTTCGGAAGCCCCCCCAATTTCCCCTACCCACTTTCAAAACCCTAAAAAATGCCAGAATTACAAAAAATTTTTTGGCCATTTTTCGAAATTTCTGATGTCCGAATTCTGGGGGGGTGCCCCCCATCACATCTCGGCCAAGACAGACCCAAAGTTCCAGGAAAACTATGGGTGGGGGACTTCCCCCACCTTTTTTGGGGGGTTGCAGGGGAAAACCACTATTGCCATGTGATAGAGCAAGTCAAATTATGTCCGCATGCCAATTCATAGTAGCCAAAGTTTGATAGTTGGTTAGATATAGATTTGCAAACTTTCGAAAATCCTTAGAATTTTGGCCAATTTTGGGAGGTCAACTTTGGTCAAGTACTGTACTTACAGAATCAAACTTAGAAACCAATCTGGTACTGTAGGGTATATATACTTCTAGACTTGCTCTTTCTAATGGGCTATACTAGGCAGCTGCAACTGCTATGGTTGGGGAGTAGGCGACCATGTTTTCCCCCTTCTTTTCCCCCTGATTATATATATTTCTTGCAATAATAACCACTTGAAACCGAAAATTTGGACATCTTTGAAAATGTTTGCAAAATTTACCCTAAAAATACCCAATTTTGGCCGTTATTCGCGCCTTTGGCGTGCCCTTGGACTGCCCCCCCACCCCCTCAATTGAGAAGGGACCCCACCTTACACCTATGCCCGGGGCCCCCCTTTGCGATTTGTGCCCCTCTCTTTGGGGTGTCGTTGTCGTACTGTCGGCTTCCCCTAGAAAGATTTTTCAGCTGTTTATATGCATAGTTTGAGTGTTGTAATAATATTTTTAAATCGGCAAATTTTGGCTAAAAATCGGCAAATTTTTGATGAAAATCGAAAATAAACTTACTAAAACTCGAGAAATTTTTTGGAAAATGAAGGTAAAATTTGCTAAAATTTGGCAAAAGTTTTGGATTTTCCAAAAAAAAGGTCGCCGGATTTGTGGGTCGGGCCACCCCCACATATGTGTACCTTGAGAAAACGTTGGGGGAGGGGGTAGCCGAAATTAGGGTGGGTGGGGTGGGGTGGGGTCAGCCGGTTTGAGGTGGGGGTCCGGAAAAAATCGAACTGGGGGGTAAAAAATTTTTCGGTCAAAAATTTAGAAAAAATTCGCGAATTCGCTGAAAAAACGTTATTTCCAACTAAAAATCAACAATATTTCTTCATTTTTGCTCATTTAGTAAAAAAACCTGGATTTTTTGCAAAAAAAATTCGAATTTTTCCAAAAAATTGCGAATTTTTACTAAATGAGACTTTTGAGACCTGTGAGGGGTGCGCTTTCCCCCCCCATTTGGGTTTCCCCCCATTGGGTTTTTCAACCGCTACTTTTTGCATTATACCGGCCTAACGGTACAACCTAGAGAAGAGCAAATGGGCTTAAAAGAAAGATCTAAGTACGCCAAGTACGATAGTATATGAAGTTCTCATCTAGCCCTTATAATAACAAAGTTCCAGCCAAAATCCAAAAATGTGGGTTTTCCAACCATGGTGATATATATATATACCCCAACCTCTCCTAAATCCGAAATTTGGCGATTTTTGGCATAAAAATAGACTAATTTTTTGGGGGGAGGATTGGAGGCATTCACTAGCGTAGCCAGAAAAAAAAATTCGGGGGGAATGCAGTTTGTCGGGTGGCGTAGCCTAGCCCCCCAGAGCCCAGAGGCTACCGGAAAAAATTCCTGGGGCGCAACACACTTTTGGGGGAGAGAATTTCCACCCCCCCCCCCGATTAAGCGCCTGGATGTGTTAGGGGCATAGGTGTAAGGTGGGGGAGTTGGGGGGGGGGTAGCCCCCCAAGCCTTTTTTCAACCCTCCCCCAAAACTTTTTGGGGGGGACGTCCTCCCCCAACTGGGGGGGGGGGGGGGGGGTAGTCGCGCCGAAGGCGCGAAAAATGGCCTAAAATGGGGTATTTTTAGGGTAAATTTTGAAAAAATTTTCAAAAATGTCCAAATTTTTGGCTTAAACTGTTTATTATTATGAGAAGTACACGTTTTTAACGGTATTATGGATCTTATGACTCAATATTGACCTTATTTTGGACTTGGAAACATGTTGGCAATCAAGTTCTTTAGTTTAAAACCACTGTCTAACGTTAAAATTACTATATGGTTAGATGTTTTTATCATTAGAAACGGCTGAAAATGCGATTTTTGGCATAAAAAATGAAAAATTTTTTTGGGGGAGGGTTGGGGGGGTCCTGGGGGGGGGGGGTTGGGGGGGGGGGGCCCCCCAGGGGGCCCCCCCAGAAGTTGTTGGGGGGGGGGGAGCCTCCCCCCACCCCAAATCTCCGTTACACCTATG
>JASAND010007098.1:0-15521 GCA_030248195.1 Trissonchulus latispiculum | reverse complement strand
CAAGAGTTTATAATAGGAAGAGTAAGACACTCAGCTCTTCCTAATAGAATAAGCTTGCAAGATGCTCGAAACATTAAGGCCGAAATCTCGGGGGGGCTTCTCAGCGTGTAAACATAGCACGCTGACATTTTTCAAAAACGGGCGTTTTTCCCAAATTAAATACTATAACTTGAGCTAGGAAAATCGTACAGCGATAATTTTTACATCATTATGTTGCGTAGAACAAGATCTTTTTAACGATATAAAAATTATGTAGTTCGGGTCCGACAATCTCGTACAAATACGGCAACAACGCAAGGTATTTTGAAGAAAAGATGAAATTCCTAGAATTTTCGTGGAAAAGATGCTTTATTGCCAGTTTTCTGAGAGATTGTCGGACCCGAACTACATAATTTTTAGATCGTTAAAAAGATCTTGTTCTACGCAACATAATGATGTAAAAATTATCGCTGTACGATTTTCCTAGCTCAAGTTATAGTATTTAATTTGGGAAAAACGCCCGTTTTTGAAAAATGTCAGCGTGCTATGTTTACACGCTGAGAAGCCCCCCCGAGATTTCGGCCTTAATGTTTCGAGCATCTTGCAAGCTTATTCTATTAGGAAGAGCTGAGTGTCTTACTCTTCCTATTATAAACTCTTGGTAATACGAAGTCAGAAGTTATGTGCGTCACAGTGCACTAGCAGGGCAAGTCCAAAGTATTATGGAGCTCGATAAACTGGTATTATTCAGAAGCTAGACTCGCAAGTCGAGTGCTAGTGGCTATTCGATTACGAGGGTTTTATTTCAGATACGCATATAGGCTTACGGAGTATGCTTTCCTTGCGACCCCTCAAAAAGAGCATCATACTGTGTGTTTGCTAATCAATCGCAGGCTAGAGTGGGAAACTATTTGCAGTATGTCTGTGTGCGCCTGTAGCAATCAATAGGTTTCAACTCAAAATCTCTCCTAGGTTTTAGAGTAGGGACTCGTGATTTGAAAAGCGGGCTTAGGCAGTGGACGAATTCAAATAGTATCAGTACTTGCTGGAATTCATGTGTAATTGGTTTTGTATGTAATCGTTTTCTGCGGCTATTGTCTGCCGTAGGATCGTGCTGGACGGAACACGAAATTGGACTGCTAACAGTGAGCCCGAAGATAGTCAGTGTACCGCTGATCCACATAGCTCAGGTCTTGCATCTTTGATCGTGAAGATTGTTCATTCAGATTTTCAGGTCTATTCGCCTTGGCAGCGATCCCCCGGCGATCCGTGAGTGACAGTCAAACACTTGAACTGTCCTCTTGATAACAGTATCTAGGAAGTATCTAGAGAATCCAACTCAAATAGCCTACGGTGGACTGTTTGAATCGGTTAGACCCACACTATGCTAGCTTGATCGAAGTAGGGTTGTTCCGATAAGAAATTGATCGGGCCGGGTCCTTGCCCGGGCCTACATTATCAGCCGGGCTGGGCCCGGGCCTGGCCCGGCTCAGGCCGGCCCGGAGCCGCTACTAGGCCCGGAGCCTAATCAAAGCCCGGAACCCGCCGCTATAAATCATCGGGCCCGGTGATAGGCCCGGACTCCGAATCCCGGGCCCGCTACTAAGCCCGGCTTAAAGCCCGGGCCGCAGCAAGTCCCAGACTCGCAAACTGGGCCCGGCAGGCACGACGAGCCATTCCGGCCAGGGAGCCCGGCAGACCCGGTGAGCCCGGCCTCTAAAACCGGGCCCGGTAGCGGGCCGGGCTTTCAGCCAGAGTCGGGCCGGCCCGAGCCGGGCCCGGGTCGGGCCCAACACAAAGTTCAAAGAACCGGAGCCCAGGCCCCGGAGCCCGCTACACGGCTCGGGGACAACCCTAGATCGAAGGAGCTAAGATTATGGTACTATATTCTCCCCTCTGCACTGTGTGGCAATAACGTAAAGCAAATTACTAGTTTGCTGAGTCTTTTCGTTACACCACAAATCTGTCATCAAAAAATTCAAAATACGACTATCTAGCAATTAAATTATTTCCAAAATCAGAATACATTTTTAAAATGTTGGTTTTAAAAATTGGATCGGGTGGCGATTTTGGAGTCCTTATAATCAAGGATCAAGTCTCTTCGAAAAGTAAAGAACCTCAAGAATCCCCAGAACCCCCCATCAAAATTGAAACTATACATAGTTAGATCAAATCTCTGGGAAACATTAGACCCCTTAGAACCCAAGAACCTCAATAAAAATAAAAGCTCCAAGAAAGACAAGATCTGAACGCAGTAAGAAATTACTTATCTTGACATCGGCCAAACTGGGTATCATTTATCATTCGACAGCTTTTGAGAATTCAACTATATAATAAATTTCGCCAGCTACTATTTAGTAACGATTGATTGATTGTATCAGATAAACGTTTCAAAACAGACAAATTTCCTTCGCAAAATGCGTGGCAGAAAGGCATACCTGTGCACGGCCCGTCATTAGAAAGTGATGAGTGTGTTTGTAAACTGTAGAGACATGATACTCAAGGGGATTCTTTCAATTAAGAGGCAAAAAGTGAAATCTTGTTAAGCTAATCTGAGCTAATTTGAAGCCTATGGCTGTTTACGAAACAGTCAGTGATCAATACGAGCACTCCGAATTTGTTAGTCGAAGAATTGATTCCTTCGTCGTGGCCAAGTAATAGCACAAGCTCTTCTTAAAAATAGTTTGAAAAGTAGGTACGGTAGGTAACTCGATGTATAGTGCTCTTATAGCCTGATGTTGTCAGGCCAAAATTCAGCATGACGTGCACACAAAATTGGCCAGGGGAAATATATGAGTTCTGACTCAAGACTGTTTAATGATTGCATAAAAATTAAAGGTGAATACGACCTAGTGGGATTCTTAGTAATAATAGTGTCGGGTCCGGTTCAGAATTTTGAAACGGATTCCAGTTCCGGTTTCAGACTACCGATTCCGGTTCCGGCTCCGATCGGAATTTCAATGAAAAACACAGTGTTTTATTTTGTTGAAATTACTGTAAAAACGTAATATATTGGACTATATAGGTTAAATTTTGTTTTAATACTGATTTAATGACTTGCTACCTTCTATGTTTACGATTTATATGAGATACTGTTTTGCTTTGCAAACATTTTCTTGGAAATTCCATGTCATTAAACCTACCTAACAAGAGTTGAATCAACAGGCACACAGTAATTGTCGTCAGCTTCTTGATAATCCTAAGTTATTTCAAATAAAATTGACACAGAGCTAAGGCTAAAAATATTTTCTTTCAAGAAAAACAATAACAAAGCTAAACAAGACAGAACCAGCTAGAACAAAATAGATAGCAAAGTTGAGTTCAAAACAGGTAAACAGAAAAGGTATGTAGCCAGATGAGTTACTGTCTCAACGCCCACTTTTGCCAATACTTCAGGCGAGTGCTTGCTCTTTATAACATTGAACTTAACCTTCATTTTTATTTTGTTATGAGATTCATCAGAAGTCTAAGATTCGCTGTTCAAGCGTCATACAAAGATCTCAAATCCTCTCATTTACACAGAATCTAGAAGTCGTCAAAGATTTCAGACTAAATAAAATTCCAGATAACGTTATGTATTCAAAAAGAAAAATTTATATTCCCGATAAAAATTCAAAATTTTGCAAAATAAAGCTTGAACTACAATTTCAAGCAACCAAAACAGACACTGTACAGGTCCGATTCTAAAATCACAGATTCCAGTTCCGGTTTTAGAAATCCCAGCTGTTCCAGAATAGGTTCCAGCACTAATGTCAGCTAGCAAAAAAACTGGAAAGTAAAAGAAGTTGAGTCGAGTTCGAGAGAAAATTGCAGCCATTATGGATTTGTGAATTAAATTGCAGATGCAGAAGACGGCGAGACGGGACTACGAGAGCGAACGTTGGCTCCGGAGCAAGAGTGGTATTCATACATGTGCTGGGGGTTGGGGGGGGTTCACCCCCCCAAGATCTGGAGCTCCCCCTCAGAGGGGTCCCTCACCCCCCCCAGAAACCGAATTTTTCCGGTTTTTTGGGCAATTGGGGCCTTTGTGGATTGAAGGGAGGAGGTACTCCACCCGGGGGTCCAGGCGGCCCATGCGGTGGTCCCATATTCGGGGGTCCATTGGCATCATCGTTAGCTTGGTCGAATTGGTCCATCTCTTCTTCTTGAATTGATCGGTAAGGTCGTAGTTGACTTCTCGACGAGGTTAGGAGTGATCCTCGTTTGATCTTAATGATGGAGTTGTTGGATCGTGAAATCTCCTCACTGGCGGATTTTCCAACAGGATAGTCTTCGTACGATTGTCCTCACTGGGGGCTCCAAAATTTCTATTTACCGTGTAATGAAGTTGCTTTGATCTGAATTAAAAATTGCTTTTCTCTTTGTCCTTGTTCAGCCTAGCTGGGTAGGGTTCTGTAGCAACTTGATCCTTTACACGGAGGGTCGGCGCGTCTGCTGGGATCAGCAAACTTAGACACAGGATTCCCAAAAGGTGATTTGTCCAAAATCGGGTGTCCTTGTAGCCAACCCGGATGGGGTCCTAGTTGTGAGTTCGTTTAGCAATGGGGAAGTGATTCGCTGGATATCAATAGAGACAAGCGGGGTCGATGCCTGTTTTTCTTCGAAACTTAACAGTATCGGTTCACAACAGTGAGTTCCAATACGTATCTTGATAAACTGATCAAGATAGCGGGTTAGGGAGTTCTTCTTGGCTCCTTTGATGATCAGGGATCAGGATCTCCAGCTCGAGATCCTTCACTAATACTTGTGTGGAGAAAGGATTGGTCCTGATCCAGTGACTTTGTCCAGTGTTCGTGCCCTAAGTCAAACGCTTGCTAAGGCACACTTCAATTTAATAAGAGTTATTATAATTCTCAGCAGTTATAATGATTAGATAATTGAACAATAAACACAATGCTAGCGATAATGTCAATAATAGGGCGTGACAATTCACTGAATATAGATTTCAGAGATGCAAAATACAAGTTATAAAGTTTCCCGAGTTGCCAGTTCTGAGATAAGTTTTTAATTACTTTTAGTTGAGGGACAAGACTTTAGATTATGACTCTTCGTCGTTACTTCTTCTTCTTTTCTTTCTGTATTCTTATTCTCAGCTATTGTATCCTACTGCTAAACTCTGTGCTTTAGTATTAGTATTAGTATGTTTATTGCCAGCCAACAGAACACGGGAGGGTAGAAACAAGTACTACCAACTACATATATGTATACGTCAATTAAAATTCAGAAATACAGTACCACACAATTGTATTACGAAAGCGTGCTTTCCCTATATGCTTGTGTTCGTGCGGTCTATCTTTTTATCAGTCCTTTAGGACAAGGACAAAAGTGACAATAGTTAATGATAGTAATGATAATAATAATAATAATAATAATAATAATAATGATAATTAACAGATACACACAAATTCCGGTCCTTGGGTGAGCCCAAGAATGCTGTTCCAATCTCCTGTAGCGGTGCACACAGCGCACTGTTCCCGGATGCTATAGGGAAAGCCTGAGGGGTCTAACACAGGGGTTGGTCTGGTTGGGAGATGCCTGGTGCGGTTATATAAACTTCAACAATTAATTAATTTAAATTATTAAATTGTCTTCTTTTAAGTCTTCCTATCTTCGCTGCAAAACACAGAATAGTTAGGCCAGGATGGTGGGGATAACAACCCCTCGGTAAGAATGACGAAAATCAGGATAAAACTCTTCTTTTGAATTGAAAGAACAAGGGTCAAATTTATAATAATCAAAAAGACCAGTGTCTAGTTTTCTTCTTTAGGTTTTAGGTCCCACGCTAGATTCTGGTGCTGCACTTGTGCTCGTCTCCGCCTTAACCGTTCCACAAAAAGTCCGAATTGATTCTCAAAGTACCTTAATAAGTTGATTCTGATCCAATTAACTATCCAATATCTGTGTCCTTCACTGGACTGACTACAGGCAATCTGACCAATAAATAATCACTGAGAAATCCAAATTACTGACGAGCTGGGTTAGATTCGGGCAGGAGCCTGGTCTGGACTTCCGCACCGGAATCAAATGTGTTAAAACAAATTAGTACAAGTTATAGGTGCGGGATTCGAACCCAGCAACCATTACTCACTTTCTGGCTTTCTAGGATCAAAATTAAACTTGCGAGATTAGAATTAATCATAGTAACTGTATTTTCTGACAATTTGATACCTAATTGAGAGATTCGAACAATACATTAATGTTCTGGAGGTGTTTTAGTAAAAATGCTGTTTTTAGGCAATTTCCTGCAATTCCATGCAGGAAATTGCAATAACAATGTGATTTCACTCCGTATGTGCTGTTTCTGCACTGTTCCAAGTTGGAACACCAGGATGAATGTGGATTCGTACTTTTTAACAACTTGACACTAACTAGATAATTTGTGGTAGTTTTCATACTCGCATAATACAGTCACGTAAATTTATAACAACATCAAGATACTTGGGGCCCTTTTTTGGCCCCGGAGTTCAGGGCAGTAACAACTCCCTGTTATTGAAATATCGTATGACTTGAAACCAAAAATAATAAAAGGTCAAAAGGTTGGTTTGATTAGAAGATGGTTCGTTTTACCCTATCCATATTTCCTACGTAATTATTTGTTATTTTCTCTATTTCAGGTGTACGACAAATTATTATATTACATTACACAAGATTACTGATTTTCTGATGTCTATTATTGCCATTTGCGAGTGATTGTTGCAACTAGGATTCATACTGAATGTGAAAACTCGTACGGTTGATTTTTCAACCGCACTAACTATTATGTAACCTGAATTTATTAATTCTATCTTCAAATATGGTGCGAATGTGAAACAGCACCTAATTACAATTGTAGTCATTATTACGGGCTAGGCACCAACTGAACTTGGCTGAACAGACTAGAAATGGCAATAATGGCCTTTACTTGTTTCGCAAATAAAACAACAGTACATCTAGCTATAGAACTACAAATGATACTAAACTTAACGTAATATTACTATACTTCTTTCAAATGGACGCTCCGCAACTGTAGTCATTATTAAGGGCTAGCTATGAACAAGACCTAGCCTAAGTAACTGGTAATGGCAATGAGGACATTTATTTAATTTGGAAATAGGGTGACGATATATGTAAAACCGACGAACACTGTACCTCTGAGGGCTATAACTATTTAGTGTGAAATGCGTTGATTAATGCAAAACTGACAGTTTCTGGATTCCCTTGCATGCGATTCGTCCGCACTCTTGATACAGAGTAACTTACAAGGACGAATCGAGGATGTCCCAAAACGGACTAGCAGAGACCTAACACGGGATCGCCGTAACCCTAAAACTGATGTCCATACGTCATTTGCATATTTGGTGTTTCAGACCCTTAGCCATCCCTCCATTCAGGATTACACACTTATGCTAAACTAACTGCATTTATTCGTTTCAATCATGCAATATCGTACCTTCTAACACTAGTTCCTGTGTGTTACTTGAGTTCTAGTACAAACCTTACGTAGTACACACTTGCCATTCACGCACATACGAACAAACTTGGTTCTGATTAGTAACACTTACTTCTCGTGCCGTGAAACACAAACACACTTTTATAGTGTAGATTTTCAGTTTAACCAATAGTTAGTTTACGTAATGTTTACACCAGAACTCGACTATTTCAATCATCAGCCATTTCTACAACATTTGCACCATACCTAAAACTTATCTAATAGACATTTATACAACATTTATAGAACACTCAGACTAGTATACACTCAAGTGGAATTTGAACCATTCATTCACACTCATACCAATTATGTCACTTTCCTGCCTAATATTTGAGTTTCATTCCCATTGGCAGAGCTCACAACCTTCGTCAAACAGAAGGAGTTTGCGAGTTACCATACACGATCAGGATCACAGCAATACCTTCACATTCATACACACACACGATCACATAGGTAACTATTAACGCACACAACACATTTTCTACTTAACTAAAATTACTTACTGATTCTTAAGTACACACACTATAACTTTCCTATAACCACTAAAGATAGCTCAAAGGTTGTAAAAGGAAAATGTTCATTTTGATGCACTCTTTCCAGCCATAACAGCCAATCCGGTGTATTTGTCGTAGTAATTTCTGTATTCAGTAAATACTGTATTTACTGGCCGATTTCAGTAAATACGGTATTTACTAGTAAGAATGGTATTTTCTTTAAACTTCCTATCTTTACACGTAAATACCATTTTTACAGAAACTCGTCCAGTAAATACTGTATTTTCTAGTAAATTCTGTATTTTGTCTTAAACGCCTTTGTCTTTGCGTATGGCTATGGGTTCAAAGGACATGCCGACATCATATTTAAAGCCAAAAGAAAGAAAGAAAGAAATTGTTTTAATTTTTACACAGCTTTTAAAATTAAAGACATTGTATGTATTATATAATCATAATGAGTTACGATTAATTAAAAATTACTACGTTACTTACTTACTTTTCGTATAACTTACTTACTGTATAAAATAAAATTTATTAAAAAATACAGAAAACGTACGTGTATAATACAGGTATCTGTTTTGATTTTAAAAACTGTGTTAAAACATAACAATTTCTTAATTTTGTGAACTAATACTTTAACGTCCGGATTTGGATTTTATCTTCATGCACCCCCTTCGCACATATTGTGACAATGTATGACTTATCTTTTGGCTTTAAATATGACGTCGGCATGCCATTTGAACTCCTAGCCACACACAAAGACAAAGGCGTTTAAGACAAAATACAGAATTTACTAGAAAATACAGTATTTACTGGACGAGTTTCAGTAAAAATGGTATTTGCGTGTAAAGATAGGAAGTTTAAAGAAAATACCATTCTTACTAGTAAATACCGTATTTACTGAAGTCGGCCAGTAAATACAGTATTTACTGAATACAGAAATTACTGCGACATATTGACTACGTACTGAGAGAAAAATGGCAAAAACCAAAACTTTCATATCTTTAGACCTAAAAATCCGGGACTGCTCCGAGAATGTTAATGAGCACGAAAATAATGTATTTGGAAAGTTTCATCCACTTTCATAAAGAATTGAAGCTTGTAGGGTCGAATTTACACAAAGCGATACCAGCACCTTAAATAAATCGGAAATTTTTATATACCAAAACAGTACCCAATTTTTTCAGCTAATAATGACACTTTTTCGGTATAAAATTTGTTTTCGACATAAATCTAATCAATAACTACTCGCATTGTGTTTTAAAATTGCTAGCGTTCCTAAATATTTCTAGCCAATTTTTGCAAAAAATTTTTGAAAAATTGCAAAAATTTTGCATTTTTTCTTGTTTGATTCCATTGTATGGAGGGAGGGAGGGTACTCCCCCGGCACTTATAAAGATGGGGGGGGGGACAAAAATTTTGCCTTGGTCCCCCCTTATGGTTCGAAAAAAATTTTTGCCTCCGATTTGGATGAGAAGGTGCCCCTAGGGTAAATCGAGGTCGCTGATTTCAAAAATAGATCGATCCAATCAATCGATCGATCAGCAGAATCGATCGATCAAAATCGATCAAAAATTTTTGGCACTTATTTAGATGGGGGGGGGGGGCGATTTTTTCGCCTCGGTCCCCCCTTATGGTTCGAAAAAATTTTTTGTCTGCGATTTGGCTGAGAAGTTGCCCTTAGGGTAAATCGAGGTCGCTGATTTCAAAAATCGAATCGAGAGATCGATCCGATCGATCGATCGATCAGTAGAATCGATCGATCAAAATCGATCAAAAAATTTTTTGTCACCAATTTTCGCGAAAAGTCGCCCCTAGGGTAATTCGGGGGCGCTGATTCCGAATATGCAGTCGAAATTTCTTAAAAATCGATCATTCGCCCGCAAAAATCGATTTTCATCGAGTTTTCCAAAATTCGACAATAACTCGATTTTGGCAGCTCGGATCGAAATTTCGATTCGATCTCTCGATTCGATTTTTGAAATCAGCGACCTCTATTTACCCTAAGGACAACTTCTCAGCTAAATCGGAGACAAAAAATTTTTTCGAACCATAAGGGGGGACCAAGGCGAAAAAATCGCCCCCCCCCATCTAAATAAGTGCCAAATTTTTTGCCTCCGAGTTTGGCGAAAAGTCGCCTATAGGGTAATTTGGGGATGCTAATGCCGAATCTGGGGCCCGTTGCATAAAAGGTATTACTAATAAATTATTAGTGATTAGTTGATTAGTACAGCAGCATTAATGAGCAAAGCTATAACTTGAACCAACAAATTTTGGTGTTTTCGGTATTATTTTGTAGACAATGAAGTGATTAATTCAAAAATGGCCAAAGCCTTCAATAATTTTTTCCAACTCAATCGTTTTGATCACAAAGATCAGAGAAAACGCGATTTTTTAAGGTTATTCCTTTGGCTTAGTCCGAATTTTAATTTTACACCAATTTCTAATACATAGCTCGTTAGAGCATCTCAAAAGCTACAAAACGACATATAGAATATCCTTCAGTGTCTTCCACAACTTTAGCTATTTTCAATCAAACCGCTACACTAATCAACTAATCACTAATAATTTATTAGTAATACCTTTTATGCAACGGGCCCCTGGAGTCGAAATTTCAATCAGAGCTTCCAAATTCGACTTAGACGATTTTTGAAATTGAAATGTTGTACCGTTAGAGCGGTATAATGCAAAACGTAGCGGGGGAAAAAACCCAATGGGGGAAAAACCCAAATGGGGGGAAAATAAACCCACCCCTCACATGTCTTAAAAATTGTTCTATCGCAATTCTGACACTTCCAGTGTAAAATTCAACCATTTTTTAGTTAGTATGAACCAAAAAACCCGATCTAAGTAGCTTTTTTTGAGATCTCATGTGCCGTTGAAAATGCTGCATCAACTGGCCAGGTTTTATAAAGTTTAACACATAAACATAGGGCAATTTTTAAAAAAATGCTAAAAATGATATAATTTGATAAAACTTATTATTCTATCGTGTAGAGAATGGTTTTTTACGTAGAATTGGCTGTTAAAATCCACAATTGCACCTGTATTGGGTCCTCCAGCTGCGAAATGGCACTTTTAAGGTTTTTAGCCCCTAGCTAGCCAGGTAAGCAAAATTGTCCGAATCTGACCGCATAGGATGACGCAGCGTGCTCGATAGTACCGTGCTATAGTCTCTATTTGTTTCCGTGTTGAGTTGTTAAAAAATTTTTCAAAAAAATTTGGGTGGGTTTTTTCCCCGCCACGTTTGGCAATGTGCCAGACCAACGGTACAGCGGATCGGTCTAATTTTGGCTGTGTGCAAAGAGGAAGAGTTGCCATCATTGCAGATATTTGCAAAACTTTTCTAACCCAACCCAGTCAAAAGTTACATAGGTCCAAACTTTTGGTAAATTTTTGGATGGTTGAACCAAAAAGTAGTTGTCATTTTCAAAATGTCATAAAATAAGCAGGAGTGAACCAAATGACTTGATCTTTGCATACATAGGTTAGAAAGAGTCGCGCTTTCTGCTGCTATGTTTTGGAGCTCATATCTCCAACCCATGACCCAGGAGGCGGGTGGGTTTTTCCCCCCAAAAAGGGGGTGGGTTTTTTTTCACCCCATGGCTATATACAATGTATGTAAGGGGACACACACCTATATACTCCTCTCACTAGTTGGGGGGGGCTAAAAATACACTATAAATAGCCGGTGTTCCGCAAATATGTACTACTATAACTAAGGTAAAAGCACTCGAAAATTAAGTTTTAGCACCACAATTAGACGACTTTTGACCAAAAATCCCCCAGACCCCCCGAAAAAATTTTGTATTTCCCCCGACATTTTTTTCTGGCTACGCTAGTGGTTGCATACAGTGGCGTAGATAGGTCATTGCTTCGGGGAGGGCGGATTTTTGGGAAGTCGGGGGGGGGTCCGGGGCCCGACCCTCCCCCCGAAATTGAGCAATTTTTTACCTCGACCCACAATCAGCTTTCAATATTTCTATATATAAGTAAAATTGAGTTTTTCAGATTTTCACCAAAAACGGGTACAGCAGCTTTAATTCTTAATTATATATATAGTATTTAAACTTGAGAAATTTTCTCAGATTCTCACCAAAAGCGGCTTAATTATTAAAGCTGACATTTTTCTGATTTTCACGAAAAACTGCTAGAGAAACTTTATATAATTCTTTAATACCAGTTGAAAATTTTTAACTTTCTAAGTTTTTTGAAAGGAATTGCTTTTGAATCCCCAGAAGTTGAAATTTTTGATATTTCAGACATGAAAGCAGTTTTTCAAAGCACTTTTTATTTCAGATCAGCAAATAATCTGAGAGCTAGCATTGTACATTCTTTATGTACGCGTGGAAGCGCTGTTGAGAAACCAAATGTCGCGAAGAAATAGGACCCGCGGGGGTCTGGAGGCGGAGCCCCTCGAAGTTGCAGAATTTTTCATATTTACACTCCCTGAGGAATAATTTTGAGCACTTTCTTTATTAAGTGCCACATCTGCAAGACTAAAGACAGAAACATTTATATATTTTAGGAAAATGAAATAATCAATATCAAGTTGTCATAGTAGTTAACGCGCACAAAGAACGCACAATCAGGAGTATATATATATATGGGAGCGCTGCCCCCAGTAGCAAATTTTTAGAAATACTACGTTTTAAACCTATTTTTCCGGTAACTTTCGCACAAAATCGTCATCTACATTTGTCATATACATCTACGTCATCTGTATTTGACTCAGAGCGAGCAAATTTTTTGAAAATTAAAGGGTTGAAACCTATATATATTTCAGACTACTGTTCCAGCAAAAACTGGCGCAGTAGTTAAGCCGCGCTGTGCGCGAGCTTAAAAATTTTTCCACTGGCAAAACTTACAGGGGGGCAAACGGTGCGGGGGGGGGGCCCCCGCCGGGCCCCCCCCCCCCCTTATCTACGCCCATGCCCCTCATAGGTGTGTTTGGGGGGGGGACCCCTCCCCCCAAATGGAAGGGCCGCCAACCCCCCCCCTCCTAAAAATTTTTTCCTACCCCTCCCCCCAAATCGATTTTTTCAGACCCCCTCCCCCTTCCCCCCCCAAAAATTTTCAAACCCCCTAACTAAATTTTTGAAACTTTTAGCTAAAAATTCGAAATTTTTCCAAAAAATTCCAAAAATTAGCGAAAAATTGCTAGAATTCGCTTAATTAAGCTAAAAAGCTTATTAAGCCACTCCCCCTTTCCCCCCCCAAATTTTTTTACCAATTTTACCTCTTTCCAGATTTTTTGACTTATCCTTTCGTGCAACTTACCTCACCCCCCACTCCCGAACCGAACCCCCCAGCGATTTTTGGACCCACAAAGTTAGCTAAATTTGGTCGAAAAATGCTCATTTTGGAAAACGTTTTCTAATATTTTGACTTAAAATCATAGGTGTACCACCTGTTTGGGTTGGGGGGGGAGTAGAAGGTCCAAATTTGGTTCGGGGGACCCCACCAAAATCCGAAATTTGGGGGGGGGGAGGACCCCCCTAAGCTGTACCCAAGTTTTGTTAGCTAAAAATGCTCCTTTTTCGATGTACAGTACATTAAATTACTCAAAACCTTCTGTCAATAGTTTTCGTATGCGAAAATAGGGCTTGAAAATTGACAAATTTGTACGAAAATGGCCTATATTAGCCTATATTAGCCCAGATTGTTGTTTATAATTGCGTATATTATCTTTTAATTGCTGTAAATAACCATCTTTAGCTGTTTATAGGTGATTTATAGCCTATTTTTCAAATTTTTTTACTTGGGTTGGACCCAATTTTAGGGGGGAGGGGGGTTTGAGCTCGGCTTGGGGGGGAGTAGTTTAGGTCGGGGAGGGGGGGGTCTGGCATAGTCTCCCTAGGGGGGGGGGGGGGTTTGGGGGGGGTATCCCCCCAAAATTTTCGACCAACTTTACCCCCCCCCCAAGATTTTTTGACTATCCCTCCCCCCAGGCTTGGTTACCCCCCCGGAACCACTCCAGCACTTTTTGGGGCCAAAATGTTAGCTAAATTTTGCTAAAAAATGGTCATTTTTTGAAATTTTTTCTCAAATTTTGGCTTAAATTCGGTTTAAAACGGTGAAAAAACGCCTAAAACGATAAAAACAAGCCTTGTTTTGACAAAAAAGCGTTAAATTACAGAAAATTTTGCGTTTTTAGGCCATTTGTTTAAGAGTTCCGAATTTGGGGGGGGGGGGTACTCCCCATCACATTTCTGGGGTCGACCGCCAAATTTTCGAAGTTTGCCCCCCCCAACCAAAATTTCCAGGGAAACTATATGGTCCCGTGGGGGGAGGTCTCACAGGGGGTAAACTTTAGCCCGGTACACCTATGCTTAAAATCCACTTTGAAACCGTGCAAAAACGCCTAAAACGTTAAAAACAGGCCTTATTTTGAAGAAAAAGGGCTGAATTACCGAAAATTTTGCATTTTCGGCCATTTTTTGAAATATCTTAGGTCCGAGTTCTTGGGGGAGTGGGCTTGGGGCGGCGGGGTACCAGGCATAGTACGGAAGGAAACTATGACAACTATGGACATATAGTCAAGCGGGGAAAAAACCCACTTTTCAGATTTTTGGCCAGAACTTTTTAATGGTTTGACATATCGAAATGCTGATTATACAGGTAGCTAGGCCTAGTCGTAAGCTTTCTTATGAGCTATAGAACACCTCTGTAGGGTGTGCCGTTAGCGAGAAAAATTGTCTCAAACTGGCGGGAAAAACCCAATGCGGGAAAAACCCATATATATGCGGGAAAAAACCACCCCAAAAAATTTTTGGCAAGCCTGGCTTTTTCCTAGGCAAAAATTTCTGGGGGGGGGGGGAAGTCTGGGGGGGGTCCCCCCCAGGTCTGGAGGGGGGCGACCCAAGTCTGGGGGGGGGGGGGGGGGGGATTTGGGGGGCCCCCCTCCACCCCCCCCCCTGTAGGAAAAAGCCAGCAAGCTGCCAGGAGCGTTTCTAACCATTCCAAATGAAAGAGCGGGTTGTTTTTAGTACAACTGCATCAAAATATATATATTAGTTTTTGTATTAAAATTGAAGTCATATGGTCATTTGAAAATGTATCTTTAACACATAAACATAGACAAATTTTGGAAATTTTTTAAAATTGTTTATTTTCGGCAGTTTAAGCATCCTATCGTGTAGAAAACGTGTTTTTCTTGTATTTAGAGCCAAACTAGACCCATTTTAAGGCAAAAATAAGCATTTTTGGTCAAAATTGAAATTTTGGCTTGAAATGGCACCGTGTCCGATTTAAACCCCCTGGACCACCCATAGCAGTACGAACCCAGGTAAGACCTATACCAATTTAATCTATAGGCTCTATTAAACAAATGTATGTATTGGTTTGACCTTTCCGGTCAATGGTTAGAAACAGGGTTTTTTTTGAAAATCGGACCTGCGTAAATTTTGCGTATTTTTGTTTTCGAGTGCGTATTTTTAATTTCGAGTGCGTAAAATTACAAAAATCGCTTCTCAACGTTATAAAAGCTATAAACGCATTTAGCGTCGAATTAATGCTGTTTTAAGAGTTTTAAACAACGTTAGGAATCTTAGAGTAATACGTAACTGAACGAAGCATAC
>JASAND010007097.1:0-11207 GCA_030248195.1 Trissonchulus latispiculum | reverse complement strand
TAGTTTCACTCTGGTACCGCTACAGTAGTTTACGTTTTTAGTATTGGAAATGGGAGAGTAATAAGAAGCTAGGTCACAGATAGTAGGGCTGAAATTTATCAAATGATTTAATAGATCAAAAACTTATCCTGAACCAGTAACCTTGTTTTATGTTAACATAAGCTTAATATCATATCGAAATTAAATTAACATTACCAACGTTATTGTCTTAAAAAGCACTTTGCAAGTTATTTTATCCATATGGAACTTTATTCATGGTCGTTTGGAAATAACAGACAGTCGCCGACGGAGTCACCATGAGTACTCGAACTGGTCTCAATCAAATTTCACCGGAGTTGACTACTGGAGAAATCAAATCAGAATGATAGCGAACATGTACCATTTGAAGCGGTTATCACGCCCACGAGTTAAGGCGGGGACAAAGGATTTTGCAATGGCTTAAACAAGAAGTGCTGGCTACAACGCGATGCCCTAGAATTCATGTATAGGTCTGAATAGGCAATGCGCGAGTGTGCCGCTGACACCAGGTCTGAGGCACCCGAAATGGCCTAGATGTCAATAGGGGTTCATCAAGCTTGTGTAATTTATTGCAACCGGCTGAAATTACTGACAATCACTATGGACCGACCCAGTACAGATATCAAAAATATTAATCAATTTCACAATAGGATACAATATTTTGTAATTCTATGCAGTAATAGTTTTTCTAAGTTCAAATTTCTAATGAATGGTAATGTACAGTTTCTTTGATGGCTGACTGACCTAATATTAAGGATTCTCATACTATTTTAAGCTTTGTGAAAACAATTTATAGCTATGGTCTATTCTGTCATACCTGTATTTGTTATAATATATTCTACTGCTGTGAAGTAGTGTTTACCTATTTATGTTTGTGAAATAGAGTGTCTAAATATAACCTCAATATATCTTGATATACATGCAATTTATCTAAGTTTATCAAAATGAAGACGTTTATAAGTGCACTGTAAATGCTTTGATTTTGAATTTAGTATAAATATAAGCGAATAAAACAGCCCTACAGAACGAAATATTATATTCACTTCTGATGTATTTTAACAAGAATTATAACAGATATGCAGCAAAGGATTGATGAAACTTAAAAGAAAATCAACTATTTCACTGTTTCCCTGAAGGTGACACGAGTGCCAATGGAATTACTTAACCATTCAGGAAAACTATGACATAAACAAGTTTCAACATAAGTTTCAAAGATTCAAATCAAAGAGTCAATTTGCTTGAATTTGCATGGTCAATTGAGCAAGCGGTAACACAAATTTTCTGGATAGAATTGAAGTATTGATCTGTGAAATTTCTGGGGAATCCTTTATCGCATTCAGCGAACATTCCTGTATCCGTTTCTTACATTAGAGATATAGGTACTGGTGTCATATGCATATTCTGTGGAACTTTGAGCCCATCTGAATGTCAGCAATCCCAGCATTGTGGTATCTAGGAAACTAGAAACGAAACTAAACCTAAACTAAACCAAACCTAAACTAAACCAAACTACCGCCGACTATATGTCCTTAATTTATTTAAGCCAATTTTGACTCAATATGTTTCAAAAGTGAAGAATTGTATTTCACAGTATTTGGTCCATCATTTGCTTTTCTGCTTAGCCTGGGGGCTTTCAAGAAATTTCAATTCGAAACAAATCCATTTTCTTTTTTTCCTATTAAAGGACAACAATGTTAAAGGATCCTTTACTGTTTTGCTTTTTAATTTCTCCAGGCTGCCACTATTGCCTGAAAGTTGACTAGTCACACACTTAGTCACGCAATTTTCAGTTGAGAATTTTCCATCCATCTAATTTGAGATTGGTATTCAAAGTTGGGGTTGCCCGATTCCAGCCTATCCTTAAATTTCCTGATATATTCCTAAGCTTTCCTTAAGGTGCTGGTATCCCTTTGTGCAGTGCTTTTGTGGGTATATTTTGAAACGCTATAACTTTCGCAATTTTGCGAGTTGGAAAGAGCTTTATACATCATTTTAAAGCTTATAATATGTAGATTCTCATAAAAGTACGAAACTAGCAAAATTGGCAAAAAATAGCAAAAATTGACTGACATACTAACATCTTACAGGCAGAATACAGGCCAAAAATTTTTGAACATCGATTTCTCAAAACTGTGGAATCGGCCGAAACTTTTTCATGTGCTGTTCTCTAAAGGACATATGGGCCGAGGGACATTTTTTTGGATTTGGCTCAGCAGGTCTTAACGGTCAAGAAAATCCACTAAATGTGCGGTGACACGAAATTTCGCAACTTTGCATTGCGTTTTTTCGAAACTGGAGATGTTTTAGCTCAAACCAAGAAAAATGTCCCTCCGCAATAGTGCGAATTCTCATCCTGCCAAAAATCACGCCAATCGATTGGGTAGTTTTTGAGAAATCGATGTTCAAAACAAAATAATCGCAGTTTTGCCAAAATCGTTTTTCTGCCAAATCTCTAGCTTAGAGCAACAAACTCCGGCTAATAGGCATTGATAAAATGTGCAATGAGACTGTGTATCGATCGAGTATAAGTAAACCGAAATTGTCCATATGATTTGGCAGTAATTTTGAAAAAACTGATTTTCTCGAAAACGGCCATTTTTGGACCCCAAAAATCGTTTTTTGCTTATACTGACTTAACCACTAGAGATAGCTCAAAAGTTGTAAAAGCAAAAATGTTCATTTTGGTGCCCTCTATCCAGCCATACCAACCAATCCGGTGTCTCGACTATGTACTGAGAGAATAATGGCAAAAACCAAAAATTTCTTATCTTTGCACCTAAAAATGCGGGACTGGTCCCAGAATGTTAAAGAGCACCGAAATAGTATATTTGGAAAGTTTCATCCACTTTCATAAAGAAATAAAGCCTATAGGGTCAAATTTACACAAAGCGATACCAGCACCTTAAGGTGGTGGTTTCCTTTTGTGTAAATTTGACCCTAATGGCTTCAATTCTTTATGAAAGTAGATGAAACTTTCCAAATATGGTGTTTTGGTGCTCTTTAACATTCTTGGACCAGTCCCACATTTTTAGGTGAAAAGATGAGAAATTTTCGGTTTTTGGCATCATACTCTCAATAGGTATCAATATATCACCGTAAAAACTGTACAAACCCCGTCTTATTTCAGGAATTATGCATAATTCCTGAAATACTCAGGAATTTTGTATAACTCTTATTATGATCTCCAAATTATACACTTTTCCGTCTAATTTTAGGAATTATACATAATTCCTGAATACATTCAGGAATTTTGCATAATTCCGGAACATTTTCAGGAATATTGTAGAATTCTTGAATTTTTCAGAAATTTTGACCTAACGTCTGCAAAACACGATGGTTATTACTGTTACTATTATTATTATTATTATTATTATTATTATTATTATTATTATTATTATTATTACTATTATTATTATTATTATTATTATTATTACTATTACTGTTATTATTATTATTATTATTATTACGATCTAGTAATTTTTAATCATAATTTTAATAACCAAAATTTTAAACTCTTCATAAGTGCTGAATTTCATAGCTTTTGAATGAGTTATTTATTTCTGCATGATGTTGACTGGTGGCACTTTGAGTTGCATAAGTGATCTCTTGCTTTGCATTTACATCGCTTTGTTTCACACTGCAAACGACCTGGCTTGCACCCGCACCAGGCAGCTCCTTGTCCCTGAAATGTTCCGCGAACAGCTGATCGCAGACTAACAATAGTATCCTTCGGGACAACTTCAGGATTCAGCAATGTTGAGTCTGCTTTTATGACATCTGCCTTTGTGTACCACCCTGCCAGTACACCAGAAGATAATCCAATCTTGAACACTCCATCCCGCTCTTCAATGACAACTCCAGCCATATTTCTGGGATCTGAGCTTCCCTTATCCACGTCAGTAATTGGAATAAGGACATAATCTCTGTGAAGAATGTGAAGAATGCTTGGAGCTCCAAGTATGCAGAAACATTCTATCAAATTGATAGCAACTTCGTAAATGTAACTAATGTAACCAGACATGTGCAGGAGGGGAAGTTCTGGGGGGGGGGGGGGTGAAGGGCGGCCACAGGCCGCCGAAAAACCGGATTTTCCGGTTTTTTACCGGAAAAATCCGGATTCTGGGGGGGGGGGTGAGGGCCCCCACTGGGGGGGTGAGCTCAGGTCTGGGGGGGTGAAAACCCCCCCAACCCCCCCCCCAAGCACAGGTATGAATGTAACTAAAATGTAAAATAAATGAAAGACTGTATTTGATAAATGTACATAATATATATACATAACATTTTGCTGACTCCATCAAGACGGTTACTTAATTCTATCTTGAGGAGATTTCAGTTTTTTGATCAACCGCTTCGAATCTCCAAACTCGTAAGTTGACAGCGTTTTAAGAAGGTAGTACTCTTCAGGTGTTTTTATGCCCTTCTTTGTTTATGCATCTGTGATTCGAGTAAAAATATTCCGGTATTCTGCTTCAAAATATGGCTTTCCTTTAGGCTTATCGTTATAAAAGACGGTTAGTTTCTTGTAAAATTGATCTTTTTCGGACGCTTCCATACCAGTGCAATTAAACGAGTATAGTCAGGGCATAGTTCTCACAAAGTGATTTTGACTGATTACTGAGGTGATGGCAAAATGGTTATCACGAAAGCTTACTAAAGTACCGAGTAGAGGAAGAAATCACAAGCAGAATAGTAAAACTTAATAACTCTTAACTTTTGGAAGTTAGACAGATTACATACGTTAGGTCAAAATATCTGAAAATTTCAAGAATTCTACAATATTCCTGAAAATGTTCAGGAATTATGCAAAATTCCTGAATGTATTCAGGAATTATGTATAATTCCTAAAATTAGACGGAAAAGTGTATAATTTGGAGATCATAACAAGAGTAAAACAGAATTCCTGAACATTTCAGGAATTATGCCTGAACATTTCAGGAATCATGTATAATTCCTGAAACAAGACGGAATTATACATAATTCCGGTTTATACAGTTTTACGGTGACAGATACATCAGATTGGTTGTTATGGATGGAAAGAGGGCACAAAAACGAACCTTTTTGCTTAACCTTTGAGCTATCTCTAGTGGTTAAGTCAGTATAAGCCAAAAACGATTTTTGGGGTCAAATCAGTATTTTCCAAATTACTGCTAAATCGTACCAACAATTTCTGGTTATTTATACTCAATCAATAAGCGGTCTAATTGCCCATTTTATCAGTGCCTATTAGCTGGGATTCGTTGCTTTAAGCTAGAGATTTGGCCGAAAAACCATTGTAAAGGCATGAGTCGCCTCAATAAAGGATGAATTTAAATTAAAGAAGAATTACAGATCCTAGAGTGTGTGCATGTCAGCTCCGCCTAACTCGCTTACCCCTAAACAACTACGAACGCGCTGACAATCTATTTTACTACCGTGAGTTTACTGATTTTACGAAAAAATTATAGGTTTTACAAAAATAGAGAAAAAGCAGATTTTACAGTTCCCAAGGACATGAAAGTTTCAAAGACAATCACCAACAAAATATCAGAAAACAAAACAAACCAAAACAGACAAACCAAAGAAGAGGGGTCCACTCCCATAGACTCCCAACGATGGACGGACGGCCGTAATTGTGAGAACGCAGATATAGACCGACCGTATTCCCCAGAATTTCAAGCGAGACTGACTGATATTTGCGCTCAATTTAGGTTGTGGAAATTAGCTAAGGAACCGAGGTTCCTACACGAGAGTACAATTTACGTTTATTGTTTGTAAAGATAGCACTACATTTTAAGTGAATTTAAATGAAAATCAAGGAGAATATCGGAAAATACTTCACACCATTTTGGCAAAAACTGCGATTATTTTGTTTTGAACAGCGAATTCTCAAAAACCACCCAATGGATTCGCCTGATTTTTGGCTCGATGAAAATTGGCACTATTGCGGAGGGAAATTTTTCTTGGTTTGAGCTAAAACTTCGAAAGTTGCGAGAAAATTGAATACAAAGTTGCGAAATTTCGTGTCACCGCACATTTGCCGGATTTTCTGGAGTAATGAGGCTTGTTGTACCAAATCCAAAAAATGTCCCTCGGCGCGTATGTCCTTCATATCATGAGACAAGAAACAAATTTGGCCGATTCTACAGTTTTGAGAAATCCATGTTCAAAAATTTTTTGTCTATATTTAGCCTGTCAGAAATCAGTATGTCAGAAAATATTTGGCAGTTTTGTGCAAATTTTGCTGGTTTCGTAAGCTTGTCTCAATGTACAGATTATAAGCTTGAAAACGATGTATAAAGCTGTTTCCAACTCCCAAAATTACGAACGTTATAGCGTATAAATTTTAAAGTTATAAATAAAGTTATATCAAATAAATAACGACAAAGGCTCTGCACAAAAGGATATAACCACCTTAACTAACTCCCTCTTTCTAACTCAACTCATATTTCCTCCCCCTTTTGTGCTCAGTTTCCAATTGTCCCCCTTTTTCTTTCCCGCTTCCCCCGACTTTTACACTTCTGTCACCCACCCCCAATGTCCTTATTGGTAGCCAGTAAGTCAAATCTTGGTTTGTTAAGTCTTCTTACTCTGTCCAAAGTCTAACAGTGTTTTCTATTAAATCGTCAGTTGTCAGTTTGTTCTTTTAATTTAGTTAACCTTATATCTGAGCTAATTTTAATTTCTAGGTAGCTGCTCTGGGGGTTAGCCTGGAGTAACCTGAGCGACCTATTGGTCCAAATCTTCCCCGTTTCTGTTTGACGCCAAGCAAATAAACGTTGTATACCGACATGGAAATGTCTGCAGTAATATTTGAATTTGTGTGCTTCAAATTGAGTGTAGACATATGCTGTCAATTTTGATAAATTGGCTAATGACTATTGTCCCGCGCGTATTAGAATTTGGAACATTAACATTTTGGAACTTTTCATGTAGTCCAATTTTTGTCAGTCTAGTTCTCGGCTTTCCATTACATCTAAATTACGAATCTCTTGCTTAGGTCAGTTTTGCATTCTAAATGTCTGAGTTCAACTGAGTTCAGCTGAACAAAAACTCACCCGGATCTTTGCTTTCCATGTCCGAACAATTATCCCAGTCAAATTCACTGTAGGAATGTGAAATTAGACTTAAATACAACAGCTCGCAATATATCAGCACTTTGCATACAATATCAGTTTACAGGAGGTATATCGGTTTGGTATGACTTGGCCCAACTCTGAATTGGCCCAACAAATATGATTGCTTGTTTAACACAATATCACTTGATCAATTAATTTCAAAGAATGTTAATTACAATATTTTATTTTTTTAATAATTTTACTAATTTTATTTTTATTGTGAATGTATATAGGCGTGTATGGATTATCAGTTAAATTAAATAATTTTAATTTAAAAATCTTTATTTTCCACTGAAAAATAGTAATTTTTCTACACAGTCTCCCTCCTCTCACAGTTATTATTTTCACGTTATTATTTTACATTTAAACTCTACCGTATGATGTTCTCTCTTAAGTAAGGTGGGCGGGGCTTAGCAGTTTAAATGACAGTTGGGCCAAACAGGACTACACCGGTATATCCAAGTCATATGTATTCACTTATATACTAACAAACAGTAACATTATTCGCTCACTACTTTAATCAGTGTCCTCACCTCCTGTTTCTGTACTGTCACTGTTAATGTCCTGCTGTTGCAGTCTGACTAAAGTAGATAGAATGCGCTCGTATATGGACGTAGTATTACAATTTTATAGAAAACATATATAATACGTTGTCTTTAGACTCATTGTCAAGGACACATTTATGCTTGCAATGTGGTCAAAATTAAGATTGATTTCAATTCTCGAATTTAAATTTTAGCCATCAAAAATACCTGAATTGATTAGACCTTTTTACATTTCGTTGGTTTATAAATGGCAGGTCTTTGATTTCTACGTTTACATATTGCCGTGGGCGATATTACAAGGTGTGAAACGGAATTTAAATTTAATCAGCAGTGGTCGTAGGCATGGTCGACTTTACAATTTGCGGATTATTAAAAAAATAACAATACACTATTTTTGTTATTCTAGCTTTAAAAGTTTTGTCAAGGACATTTCTTTTTATGTTTGCATTGATATATAGCACACCCGTTTAATCAATTAAAATATTGCTAAGCTTTTTCATAGGCTTGATGTTTATGATGTTATATGAATTCTCACAATATGCCGTAAGCTTTGACATTGTTTAAACCTAATACATTGTGATACAAGTTAGATATTATTGTCAAATTATTCCACAAGTGCCAAAGTCTTGGAACGCCCATTTCTATACTACTTGCACTCTTCAATCTGTTCTAAGTCTGCTACATTTATGATAGCTGCGTCTTCTATGCAGGAAAAATGTTTCTGCTACAAACATTTTAACGTAAATGTTTCACTTCCTATGTTTAACACATGCTGAGGTCTTTGAACTGCTCTTCAGAACGATAAGGGCAATATTACGCAAAACGTACTGGATTTACTTCGCGGCCAAAGACTACAAAATAAGTAAAATTGCTCAGAGATTGTTGAAAAATCAGCCTAAAACGACCTCACTTCAGCTGCTGGTTCGGGTTCGAAAATTTTTGGCTTTAAAAGCGCATTTCTCGTTGAAATTTATTCAATCTAACACCATTGACTGTGAATCATTCCAAAACAGACCCGGTATAAAAAGTCGTGGTTCTGAGAAACTAGCCTTAGTCGCAGAATTTTTACTAAGGTCACAGTCATCCTACAAGGAACAAACTTATAGGGATTCGAATTGTTTTACCAAAACCTTCAAGCATGCTTTGAGAGTATTCTTCGATTTTACAGTTTAGGATAAAACAAAGATAATTGATTTTTCGATGTCCAAAACATTCCATCTTTAGATCAAATCAGAGATCTTCTTTTGATCAATCTTCAGATAAATCACAGATTAGATCATCAACGGCGCGGAGCATTCAGAAAAATATTGTCCACATTTGTACTCCTATCAGACATGCTATGCCAAACGGAGAACTCTGTGCGGCATCTTTGCCTAAGCAACTCAGCGAAAATGTGACATTTTAAAAATGGCAACCAATGGGTTTTTCTAATCTCATGCAAGCAAATACCTGTTAGAATAGGCACTACAAAGAAGCGTTTGGCGCACTGTCAAACCTCTCAAGAGATCTCAACAGCTTTTTGTTCCTTACAAGAGTTCATCAAGCTATTGTGGGATGTTACCTGCTGGCTGACAAAAGAAATGCGCGTTGGCGCGACTAGCTCATTTGCATAATTGGGTAATTTGCATATTTTACAATACTTTGGAAAACTCAGTCAGTTGCAGTTGCAGTTGTCATCGGTGTGTCGGTTAGGTTGGGGGTCCGATTCGTTATTGGGTAGGAGCCGACTGGGCCAAGTTTAGGGTGTAGGGAGAGGGTAACGCCCTCCCCTCTGCATTGTTTACTCTACTGATCGTGCTCTCTGTATGTTTATAATAGTTTTGTATGTCTGTTGAAGAATTGGTATGAATATTTAGATGTGTAGTTTAGTAAAGTCTAGCGGCACTTGAGTCTATTAGATCTAGGGACGGTCGCTTAGGGTCCACGAATAACTATCTCTTGCTCCTACTCGCTAACTTACAGCATTCTCGCTTCTTCTCTCAATTGGCTAGGCTTGGATGTCACACACTGAACTCTTACTTGCAATCATTTAGTGAAGTCCGACGCAGTTTATTATCGAGGTACACACATAGTACTTCACAAATAGTGGCGACCGTGATTTTTCAGTAGATGTCCAAAGTTCTAGCTTTTTCTGAGAAGAAAAGGGAGCACGATAAGCGAAATAAGCAAAGAGCACAACTTTGGGGGCTCTTATCGTATTTTGACGGACCGGTCGATTTAGACAGAGGGACTCCCATGGCTTCAAAACAAGGAATTGCAAAGTCGGGGGGTCGTGGTCGGGGGGGTATCTCCCCCAATGCTAGTCCGGGTGGAACGGCTCCAGGTATTGGGAGGGGGACCCCCAGAAGACCGGAAGGTTATGTACCTGATATCCCCCTACAATTATGGGAAGGGCAAAATTCTAAGGCGAAACCTCTCACAGATAGAGGATCAGGGGGGCGTGGGGGACCCTCCCGGATTCCCTCCCCACCCACAAGTTCCCGCCGGACCCAGTCCCAGTTGGGGGTTTCTACCTCCACGGCCCCGTCTACATCTTCAGAGGCCCCGTATGGTGGTCATTCAAACAAAACTTTTGGGGGGCCAGTGACTCGGTCACAATCTGGGGCTATTCGCCCCCAAGTTTCGCAGTCTGCGGGTTCCCGGTCTCTAACGTCGCAGTTGGGGGGTCCCCAAGTTCTGTCAGATGCCACCCCCCCCCCCGGAAATAGTAGTTTCGGGGGAGGAAACTACGGTTAAATTTTTGTCTGGGGGGCCAGAATTGCTGCAGACTTCAGATCCGCCTCAGGAGGGGCAAATGCCCACTCCCGGCCCCCAATTTGATGCTTTTGACGATTCTGTTGAAATCGACGACTCAGTCTCGCAAGATGACCAACTTTTGACAGCCATGCAAGATTATGTGGACTACAGGCGAAAAAATCTCGGCCTGGCGCCAGTCACGGTTTCTGAACTGTTGGGGGGGAAAAGTTCGGGATCGAAAAGTTCGGGATCGAAAAGTTCGGGATCGAAAAGTTCGGGATCGAAAAGTTCGGGATCAAAAAGTTCGGGGGAGCGAAGTTCGGGGGAAAACAATCTCGAACCCGTTCTGAACCAAACTTCCGAAAATGATCTGATTCAGTTACAACATCAGCAAGTCCCTCCCACCTCTGTGAAGTCTGCAGTTGTGGCCTCTTCCCAGGCCCAGGATGATACGGCAGAAAAACCCGACAGAAGGTTGGGTGGTTATAATCAGAATCGGGGGGCGCCCGTTCCTTCTCCCCAGGGACGACCTGAATCTTTTGCGCCCGAGTGCCAGTCTCAATCGCAAAGTACGTCTAATTTTATGCCAGCTCAAGGGTGCAGTTCGGTCTTATCGTCCCGGGGGCAGGTGGGGCAACCCACTTTGGGAGTTCCCAGTCTTGTGAACGGCGCCCAAGGGGGATCACCTAATTTTGGTCAAAATTCAGGACATGTGTGGTGTCCACCGTCTGTACAGCATCCGCAAGATACGTTCCAACGTGCTTCTCCGTCGGGTCAAGCACAGGCCGCCCAAAATGTTCAACAGCCGGCTCAA
>JASAND010007096.1:0-20357 GCA_030248195.1 Trissonchulus latispiculum | reverse complement strand
TCAACTTTGTCAAGCGATTACTTTAGCTAACAGTGCTGACCCCCTCACAGAGATGCGCTGCTGTCGCACAGGACGGGCTGCTCTGCGCGAGGATTCCAACAGTGTTGACCCCGCGCATAGACGCACTGCTCTGCGCGAGGGTTCCATTCAACAGTGTTGGTCTTGGCGCAGGAACGTGCGTAGGCTTGTGCGAGGGTTCCAAAATCTCTGCGCAGCTAAAAAGTGCTGACCCCATGCTTCTGCGCGCTGCGCGGGGGTCACAAATCTCGTAGCACACTGCGCGGGGTTTTCGGATTCTGGCTCTACATGTATAGGCCCAGTATAGGCATTGCCCATGTGTGTGAGAAATGGAAAAACTGAACTGCATCGAATCGAAAATGAACTAGCTGAATGAATACAACCCTACATATGATCCAGGTGCCCTAAAGCGGGATGTTGAACCCGTTATCTAGGGCAGCACGACCGGCTGGTCTCTAGGGTCCGGCATGCCCGATCAAATTGCTTCAATTATTTTTCAAACTTTTCCAGAAAGTAAAAAAGTACGCATTCAGCAATATATACCGCGTATTGCAGTATTTTGCATGTTGGGCCTTCAGTGAGCCCGGACCTAAGCGGCATTTCCGGACTTGCCCGACCTGCACGGTGACGATTCCAAAACCGGGAAATTTCTTAACGACACAACTCAACGTGATAAAACAATTAAGCTATTTTTAAGCCACTATTTAAGCCACTATTTATTATTTAAGCCACATTTTATGCCACTATTTTCATGGCTAAAAATAAAAGTGAAGGGAGCTGTCTATTTAGGTACTCTAATGTTACCAAATTTTGGTACAATAAATTTTGAAACAATAAATAATAAAGAAAGTTAGATTTTTCGACAGTGACAATTTTATAAACAATAGAAAAACTGTGTTAGAGTCTATAAAAAATGCTTAACAATTGCTTTAATTTAGTGTAAACTTACCTAAGCTCAATGCTGGCTCTAAGTTACAGCAACAATGGCAACTGCAATGAGAATAGCTAAGAAGTGACGCAACTCCGTGCAGTTTTCGACACAACCCGGCGACAACTGGAAATTTGGGGTGCCCTGCAAGCCAACTCAATAGCAGAAGAGCTTTTAGTGCTGTTTGGTGCAGAATGGTGTGCGTAACGCATTACACAAGCGAAAAGCCTCTATTTAAAGAGATTAGGTCGATGCATCTTTCAAGCGCAGCATCTATCTAGGCTTTTGCAACCCTCACCTAAAGCGAATCCATAGTTTATTGACGTCCCAAAGTCTAAGTAGCTTCTGCTTAACTCATAGTTACTGCAAACCGAGTAGCTTCTGTTCTAGATATGGGACATACTTTTTCCAAACTTTTCTGTGTATTCTTCCATTGATAATACATGATTTTTCTTTCGATTATTTTGACGATGTGTGATTCATAACAAGTGCTGTAATTTCATTTTTATAATACTTTTGAATGTTACGACAATCACTAATTCTTCAGTACCCAAGCAAGATACCATTCTCTTTTCTTTGAAACATCATCAAAAGTGTAGTATCTGTCTAGTCTAACACAGTTATTGTCCAGTGATGTTACCGTTCCATACCAAGAGTACAAATGACTACAGAGGATATCACAAGATATCCATAAGCAAGCATTTTCTATTTCTGATCTGAATTTAGTCTGACCCTATTGTCAGGCACATTTCACACTATTGTCGCACATGACATATTTCATCAAATTTGTGTTTCAGAGTTAACTTGGTATATCTACTGCCTACCTTTTTATACATTATCCTACCAGTAAATGATGTCTAAAGTTGCCAAGCCCCGCCCAGAAGAAGAAGAAGAGGAAGAAGAAGACGACGAGCCCGTTGTGATTCGAAGACCCGGAGTGGGCGGCATCGTGCTAAAGGAAGGTACTTCGACCCACTACGCCCCAACGCCTCCCAGTATGAGTATCAATACCGGACAGACATCCTCATATTCTTCCTACTATAAGTCTCAGTCCACCAAAACGAGCAGCATGACGGCCGGTGCGAAGTCGGAAAGCACGAGTGTCACCAGCAGCAGCAGCGGTCCTGGATCGAATCCCAGCTCGGTCAGTTCCTTGAAGAGTCCGCCAGCCAAACAGCCTGAACCAGCAAAGGGATGGTGTGCGATAGCATAAACACTTCCACTCTGTATTGTAACATTGTAATATGTTTCGAACTATATTTACAATTTTAAGCATAAAACTTACTAAAGATCAGAGCATGCAAAGATCAGTGCGGTCCTTGGAGGCTAGGAAGTATTTATTCGTACAACTACATAAGTTTTGAATGGTTGTTCAGAAAGAAACTGTCTCAAAAATGTTAATGTGAGTGCAACGGATAAACACACCTTTTCAACTCCTCAGCTTTCTCCAAATCTCCGCTGCTCCGCAAAATCTGAAGTCCACGGAATCTTTTAAGTCAATTGTGGAAATTTCATATATTCAACTTTCTGCACTAAGCTACATATACATAGGCTACACACATTTCTACATGTGCTCCTTTAGTCATTTTGTACTATGTGTATTTGTCTTTATATTTATCTAGTGTTGTGTGATTTTAAGCTCGACTTTAATTAAACTACCTACCTACCTATTTGCAATTATAGGCTATGTAAGTTATCGGACTTAAGGGGGGAGGTCCATTTTTGGTCAATTTTTTACCATTTTTGCTCATTTTCACACATTTTGTTGTCTGATTGACGTTGATTGAAAAGTCGAATCGGTTAGAGAGTAATTTCTCGTCAAAGTTTATGTCAGCATGTGTTAAATATAAGAAACATAAAGTTTCATATAAGTAGACGTTTCTAACGATATCAAATGATGCTTTACTTTGGTTTTCTTTTATATTTCTAATGTTTTTTATTTGACCATGCCAATCAGCATATTTACCAAATGCCAAAAATATCCTGTTATTTCTGGTGACTGTAGCTCAGTTTTGACTACAATTATTTTTGCTAAATGACCCAACTTGGGCGCTGCATCTAAATTTGTCGCTAAGGCACCCATTTGGTAATAAATGCTATTTT
This sequence comes from Trissonchulus latispiculum, assembly GCA_030248195.1. Taxonomy (NCBI): domain Eukaryota; kingdom Metazoa; phylum Nematoda; class Enoplea; order Enoplida; family Ironidae; genus Trissonchulus; species Trissonchulus latispiculum. The sequence goes on along the minus strand of JASAND010007096.1, from coordinate 17,308 downwards.
TCAAATGTCGCCAAAGAAGACAAATTTGACATCAATCGAAAGCTCTTGATGAGGGGAACATTTTTTCTTCTTCATCCGCAAATGCACCAAATTTAAGTTAGCTAAAGGCTGCTAAAGTTTTGGGTGATAAAGCCTCAACAGTGGCGTTGATGCTCCTCATAAAACGTTAACACAGCTCTGAATAAAGGCACAAAATTAATTCTTTAGATCTGTTTTCAAATATTCAATCTATTGAAGCTCCACAATCGAAGATTGTATAAGGAAAATTGCTTTAGACTAACGCAGTACCCTCGTTTTCGGCCGTTATTCAAATTGCAAGCAGTTAATAGATCGTAACTAGCGAAGAAGTGGAGGAAACAACTCACGACCTATGTGGCTGGCTAGCTTATGAGCGAAATCTGTGACTATCAAATTTTTCGTTGTGGACCCCCCTCCTTAAGTTAGACAAGCTTACGGTGTTATATTATCCCTATGGAGCACTCGAAGTAAGACGGTCAGCCAGAAAAGTATGCAAAACCAGCGTGGATCGGCGGTTTAAGATACTTCCGGAATTGAAAGCTTTGAGGAAGCGAGAGGTTTAAACAAAGACCCCTATTCGGGATTTTCCCACCTCTCTCCAGACTCCTAGTGCTTTTATATAGATATATTTTTAAAACTTGACAAATCGAGATAAAATTAGGTAAAGGGTAAGTTGTTGACCACGTTGCGTTCAAATCAAATACATATATACGTCGCAAAACTTGGTTTTTCTCGATTTCCAAAGAGATTTCTAAAGAAGACCAACGAGAACCAAAAAAGTTTGTGCAATTTTGAATACGAATTTGGATGCTGTTCGATAAATCTTTCGTAGAGTCCGCCGATTTAACAAAATGCATTGCGAGCAGTTGCAAAAGATCATATGCTAAAGATACGCAAAGTTTGAATGGAGAAGGGCTTCCATAGTTACACTATCTATTTTCCGTGGCAATAGTGCAGCCTCCTGGCAGAACAAAAAATTGAGGAAAAACTTGAAAAAATTGTGTAGGTAATCTTATAGTATCAATAGTCTGTAACAGGAGGAATCGAGATGTTCAGCAGATTAAGGTCGAAATCGAGGACTGGTACTGCTTACTGTTGTTAACCATAGATTTATATGCGTTAGAAAACCGCATCTGAAAATCGCCTAGCTCATGTTAAAATGCATATCCCTCCGAATCTCGGAGGGGGCCCCGCTTAGCAGTGTTTAAGCGCGTCTTTACATGCAAATGAACTAACATTTATGAGCGAGAACTGTTGTATTGAAAGCATGTTAAGCCAACAAGAACATACTCTAACCAATCTAAGGATCTTCCTCAAAATTGGACATTTCATTCAACAAATGGTCAGAATTGGATTCAACCACCGAAGAAGTTTCGCAGCCGAACTGGCATGGCCTATTCCATCGGCGCTGTTCCCAAGATCTATACAATGCCGATATGAACATTTTTTCCAGGTCCAGGTCAAGCTTTGGTCGAATAAGATTCCTTCACACAGGATCTAAACGTTAAGACTAAGCTTAGTTAGCTAAGATCTGTAAAACCTAACCAAACCAAACTTTCCTAGAGATGTGCAAACGAAGCAACTCAACCTTTTATCTCTTCCTCGTGAGCTAATGTCATGCGTAAATCGGTAATTGCTCGAAGGAGTTAGGCTTAAGAAAAGAATGCTCAAATATGCAACAACACAGCTAACTCAACTAATACCGGCTCTCTGGTTTACTATTATAACAAGCAAATAATAAAACAACAATAACATCCGAGGTGCTACACTTTCTTCTTGGTCTTTTTAAATTTATGCCTGAAAGCACCTTTCTTTGACCGCATTTCAGCAGCAACGATTTCTTTATACTTCTTCTTATTATGGCTACAAACACAAACAAACAACGTCAATGCAAGATCACATATGGGATATAATGTACCTACCAATAAAAAACAAAAAGAATACATCAGTCGTTACAATTATCAAATCGACAAGGAAACTCAAAGCTATACAATATACATTACATACTAAATAGTAAAATTTAAAAAATTCTCACTTACAGTATGTACTCACCCACATGTTCGTTTTTTGAAAAGAAACAACTGCATTTCTACAGAACAAGTCTCAAAAACACTCTTACGCTTGACTTTCCATGTCTGCTAAGACTTCATCTACCATGGTACGCTTGCGCTGTTTGCGAGGAACTCGGTTGGCATAAAAATCTACAGCATGTTCAACTACTGTACCAATCTAAAATAATACAAATATCTAAATATACTCTCCTGAATTAGCAAATAACGAAAAATTTTTAAATTAAAAATTTTATTAACAGTCTTTTCCTCTCTGCTAGTTTGTGTCATTTATTAAGGAATTGTTGACTGAAATAAAACAGGTGTTTTTAAACAGGTGTGTGCTTAATTTCTCGATTAAACTCAAAGCATTCTGTTATTTTTATATGATTTGCATCCGCCCTACGAGAGTTCCTACTCCCGAGTCCCATACGTTTACTGCCTACTCATCCACGCGTTCACAAACAGTTAAACACAAAAGCACAAAAGAGGAGGCAAAAAGACGCACAACCATCGCCGAAATAACGGGACGCATGCCCATCTACGCGGATCTGTTTTCTACAACGTACTGTATACATTATATGCAGGCAAATCGTATGAATGCTTTCTTCCGCCCAAAGAAGTCAGCGTTCGACACCAAGTCAAATGTATTACCATATAAACAAAAAAATTTTAAAAATGACTTATCACAGATTTTATTTTTGCTTTTATCACAGACAAAAGAGTACTAACTTGAGCGTATTTAGGAAGACGACCGCCCGAATGCTTCGTATCTTTGTAATGCACTTTGGGATCCAAGGTTCCACGTAATTGCAGAAGCTGCAAGTCTTGCTGCAATTCTTCGTTGTCACCAACAGACGGCAAACTGTACCAGTTTGGACCTTTTGTCTTCTCTCGCTCTGCCTAAACCACGAAATAATGACATCGAAAACGCGAAATATTCGCTAATGTAATCTTTTCTCTGTTTAGCCCCTTGTTAGGACCATTCCACAGAAATCCTCTGGCTTTATCTTACAGCTGGCATACTCTATGCTCTATCCTGGGCTTATTCTAGTGGGGGGGGTGGGCCCCCCCCCCATAAACCCCCTTCCCCCCCAAAAATCGTCCCCCACCCCCAAAATCGCCCCCCCCCCCAAAAAAATCGTTCCCCCCCCAAAAAGTGGGTGCCCCTTTTGGTACCAACTTTTACCCTGAAAAAATCGCTAAGAAGGCCAAATTTCCAAAAATTTCCGGCTTCGCCGGAGATTTTTAGTCGATTTTTGCCTATTTAAGCACTATTTTTGCACTAAAAACGAACTTTTTTGGCGATTACTATAAAAATAGCGCTATTTTTAGCGTGTTTTTAGAAAAATTTTGAAAAATTTTCACTCCCCCCCAAGAATGACTCGCCCCCCGAGCCCCCCCCAAAGAGCCCCCCCCAAGAAAAATTCCCTAGAATAAGCCCAGCTATGTAGTGTCAGGTTGTCGCATCCTCTGCACGTCAACGGCTGACCTTCCGCAAATTGATACCCAGTCGAAACTGGGGGCGCTCACTCGCTCTATGCTTGTATGCTAAAGCTCGAAAACACAAGCACTACGTGCGCGTTTCGTTTGTGGTGTGTCTGTTTCGAGATTTAGAACACGCGCATAGCTGGCAATTTTTTCTGAAGGGATGGGTCCAATTTGTGCGGGGAGCCAACCATTAGCGTGCAGAGGCTGTACCATGCTTATAATACATAGAGTATGCCAGCTGTCATACTCTTATGAATTATATACTCTTGCTGCTTAAATAAGCTAAGAAGTGCTCAAAAATTCTGTGTCAGCACCAAAATAGATGAGTTTATGTAGACAAAAAATTCAGGCGAAACCGGAAACTTTATGAAAGTTTTCACCAAAAACCCTTAAAATTTGCAACATCTGGACACCTCAACTCAAAGCGACTTGGGGGTGCGCTCAAAAAAGTGGGGCGGGCCGAGTGGTGGGGGGGGGGCTCGAGTGGGGGATCCGAAATGTGGCCCCCACGCACACCTCCCCCACTAAAGTAAGACCATTCTTAGCAGGCTAATCAAACAAGAAACAGATCCGACATGCAAAAATAACTACCTTTCTTAGTTTCTTGAGAGCTTTTTTAGATAAGGATGGCTTCACTTCTACGGCCATGCTTGTTTCAGCCACTTTGTCAACTATCTAAACATATACAGCAAGAAACAGCTCACTACATCTGATCTGCAATGGAACAAAATGGTAACTGCCACACGTCATAAAAATATAACAGCTATATAATTCATCATAGCAGTCGCACGCAAGAGGATGCATGCGTTCAAGATGCCTTAATTCGCTACAATGTAATTTTTAACTGCTAAAACGGTCATATTTTCTGAGCGTTCACAATTATGAAATAGCCAGAGGATACTTTTCAACCGACAAAGTGATAAAATCAAATGCAAGAAATTCAACTATATAGACTAAAATATGCAAATTCACTAAACTTTTCACAGCAACCAAACATTTTCCATTCACAGCAACCAAACATTTTCCATTTATTTTATGATTTTCCGTAAAATCAATGCGTATCGCCCCCCCACTCCATTTATCCCACTCCCTCCTGCCCTCTCAGCCCATCCTCCCCCCCACCCTCAATTCTCCCCCCTCCCAACCTACCTTGCTCCCCTCTCCCTTTCCCCCTTTCCTAATAGAAAACTAAAATCCCCTCCTATTTAAAATATCCCTACAATTAACATTTCCCCTCACTCCTCCCCAATTTCCCTCCATTTAATCACTTTCTTACTTTAGCCTTAACAATTTCAAATTACTTACATTTACTCACTCCTCGATCCCCCTCCCCCTTTCAATATAAATCCCTCCCCTTCTGGTCACCTCCGTCCCACCTCCACAAAAAAATATGAAAATAAAATAATTTAAAAAATTAAATTAAAATTACAATTATTAATATTATTATTATTAAACATAAATTATTAATACAATAGTGTGATTTGGGCCTCCAATGCGCCGGGCGAATTCTGAGAGCGGCGTCGGAGGCGTCGAAACTGTGAATTTGGCGGTTTTTGCCCTAAAACCGGGTTCTAATGTGTAGCCCCCCTGTGAGGTAGTTGTCGGGCGGGGGGGCTTCGAACCTCCCCTATTTAGGTTAGTTGGTAGTGGCTCCCCCCCCTTATTTACTCTCCTTTCCTGTCCTCCTCTTCTCATGCCCGTTCTTGCTCCCCCCTCACCCCAAAATACTCCACTCTCACTCCCTTCTCTATTCCTCCCTTCTGCTCCTTTATCTCCACCTTTATTTTTCTATGCATAAAATTTCCCTGTCTACCTAATATTTAGGATTCCCTTACAAATTAAACTTAATTTCTCCCTACACTAGATTCTCCAAATATTCATCCTCCATTTTTAAATGCCTATATACTATACATTTCAATCTATACAATTTCAAATTACATTACATTTCCTCATTTGGCCTCGATTCCCCGCCGGACCCCCTGTACAATTATAAACCGGCTCCCCTTCTGGTTCGCTCCCGATCCCCCTCCCTTAAAATAAAATTAAATTTAAAAATTAAATTAAAATTAAAATTATTTATTATTATTATTATTATTAAACATAAAATTAATTAATACAATAGTGTGATTTAATTCATCACATTGGCCTGCGGGGCGATTCTGGCCTCGGAAGGGCTTATGCCAGAATTTGGCGGTTTTGGCCCTAAACCGGGTTCTAAATGGTTCGGGCCCCCTCATGGTGAGGTATTAGATACGGGGCGGGGACTACTGAACCCCACACGCGTATGTTAGGTTAGCTGGTAGTGTTAGGGGGGTCGCTGGGTATCAAATGTTTTAGTCACCGATTTCGCTCATTTTAGGTATAATATACCCCATATATATGTGTCCAAAAAGAAGGCAAACTTTTTTAGTCCAGGCTCCAGGGTTAATCCAGTTGAGATATTGCAGTTCAAACCCCTACGATTTAGTATTTACTCCAGTATGCCTCTCTGAGCGTTTCCAAGTCGTGTACACATAGGATGACAAAGACTACGGCCTAACCAATACATCAAATTAAGGCATCTATTTGGGGCTATTTATTGCTGTACAAAAGACAATAATACGCCAAGTAGCTAGCAAGTAACGGTGCTTGAAATATTTGATCAAGCTCATTCCGACTTTTTACGTTTAAACTTTAACGCGTCGCATATAGCAGTAACTTTAAAGCATATATGCTGCTTCGTAGAGACTTGGTGCAAGACGATAAAATGTTCAGGACATCGACAGCTTCAATTTGGTATAACATTTGGCTATATATATTTGGAAAATTCTAAAATTAGCCAATTTTTTGACTATAGGCCTCCGTCATCGCCGTCAGGCATGCATACACAGATCAACACCAGCAATTGCAGTGAAACTTACCACACATCTTCCTTTTATATGTGCCAATTGGCAAACCAAATTCGTTTGAATAACTCGACTTCAATTGCTTCTTGCTTCACCCGACTCATGGACCATCATATTCAAAAATTTGAGAAACTGACGTATTTTGAGGCAAAAAGCCAACGCGGTGACCAAAAGTGTGATCTACTCTCAAACAGCAGCAGCAGGGATTGTGCGTATCCAAATTGAAACTCTATTTGTGTACTGTGTTAATATCTGTACGCGAAATTGGTGCAGTGAATGGTTAGTTCAGGGATGACGAAACATTTCTTCGGTGGCATTTTTGTAAGTCTAAATTGTGCAAAAACCGACTTGATCCAACTTTGAAAATTTCTAGATAAATACGCAGAGCTAACGCAAAAACACCTCATATAGATATTAACACGGTACCTAGTCCTGATTAACATTGTGCCAAGTTATAGCTCACTTGCTCTTGCACAGCGCTCAAACTTTTGGTCACCGCGAAATTTTCCTTTCCGTTTTCCATGTTTAACACATGTCCGGGTCACCTTTGGAGGACTATTGTGAATGACAGGGAAAGTTTTGCAACAAACATAAGTGTCTTGTTTAAATACGTGAAAATGAGAAAAATCGCAGATGGTCGAAAATTGGCGACCCCCTTAAAGAATAATTGTAGAAAAGTTGTCTTCAATGGTCTTCACGCAAAGGGAGAGAAAGAGTTCTCGAGAGATGGAAACTGTCTATCAAATCTGTAATATAGATCACTACTACGTAAAATTGTGATGCAACAATTCAACACAAACCTTTTCTTTTTAAATAGTCTTGGAATGTTAGTAATTTAGGTTCCGCATCAACGGAGATACCAGTAAGAGTCTCAAAAATCTGTCGTGCCAAATTGATGTTAGTGGAATTTAATTCAGAACTTCTATCTTCATCGCTATCTTCGCTGTCGCTGCTGCTACTGATGCTAATACTTCGTCGACGACTCAAATTCCGACCATTCTTGACAATTTGCACTTCCTCAGTTCCTGTACTTTCCGTAGTATCCGATTCGTCAAGCTCGTTACGATCAGTTCGTTTCTCTGCCTGATCGCTGCTGTCTTTCAATTTCCCTCGATCAGACATCAGGGTTAGGGTAACGTCGTCTTCCACAGAATTAAGTTCTTGATCTGTCGAAGCCACGTTCTCCACCTCTTCTTCTTCTTCATTTTCGTCTTCGTCTTCTTCTGTATCGTTTTCATCCGAAAGTTCTTTGTCTTCGGCAATCTGTGCTGCTGGGGCATTCCGCAATATTCTTCCGCGCAGATTCCTCCAATTAGACTGATCCGTTCCCTGCTTGTCGACAGTTATCTCTACAGAATCACCGTCAGAAACACTGGGTTCGACTGGCTGTAACGCAGACCTGGTATGCCTTACTTTTCTTCCCTGTAAATTCGTCGGAGCGGCCGGCTTTATTTCCATTTGCTCATTATCATTATCCGCCAAATTTACGGGTTCACTATCAGAAACATCGAATAGCTCGATCGGTGTTGAGTCAGATTTGCCACTAGCTGCTCCCGTAGATTTCTTTAGAGCCACGGCGAGATGTTTTAGTGGTAGATCTTCATCATCGTCTGTAACATCGTCACCATTGGACACCAACTCCCGTGTCGGCTGATTTTGGCTCTTTTTCGATCTCAAATTTCTTTCACCAAGCTCCTCCCGCTTGCCACCGTCATTCTTTTCTGCCTGTGTAAGATTTTGCACAGTTGTTGTCGACTGAGAATGTTTGATGTTTCCAGATCCAGCCTTCTGCACCACGACCATACCTCCATCTGAAATACAAAAAAATACAAAAATAAAGTTCAGAATGGCTTCGAGTTTAACTAAAAGGTTGGTGTTGGAAATGCTAAGTTTTTGACACATAAAAAGTGCTCAGTCGGATGCAAAATACGTCGTTTGAAATTTGAACGAATTCCATGATGCCGTGTAGTTTCTTGTAGAGCATTCACTCACAACTACAGTCGTTTAAGCCAATGGAGGATCATGAGGACTGCACTACCCTAAACAAGTAGCCTGCACTCTCAAAAAATTACAAGAACGAAATATGAGGGGTTGACTACTGGAAAGCAGAGCTAACACAGAAATCTTAAACTTGCCCAAAAAGTTGGAGGAAAGTCTTAGTTTTGCAAAAATATAAAGTGCCAAACACAACAAAGACGTGTTAAAACTACACATTCTCTAAAGGGCCATGCCTTAACTTGCTTAAATTCAACCCATTCAAAATGTTTTAGCAATTTAGATGAAGATCAACATTAATTAATAAAATGTATTGACTGGAGAATTTGAATTTAATTGCTCTTATTTGAACCAGATTGGAATTTCTAAACGAAATACAAAGAAACTACGTCATTATTTTAAGGTGGTGAGTCCTTTTGGGCACATATTGTTATTTGGTTGCGTAAATCAATATGAAATTTGGTGACACTTTCCGAAATAAGTTCTTTTAACATTCTAACGGTTCCCTATCAAAACGTCTAAAGTCAAAATGTCTAACGTTCATAACGTCTACCGACGAAACGTCTAACGACGAAACGTCTACTGACAAAACGTCTAATTTTTCCAAAATTGTGTCACACATTCAAAACGTCTAAACTTTCCCAACTTTTGGTGATTATTTTTGCTTATTTTGTATGGGTCTGGGTCAGTTTTCTTATAGGCCGTTTTGGGTATCGGTGGCAGGGTCTTGCCAAATCTTGAATTTGAAGTTCTGGCATTGTCCCAAATATACTTCTTGTTTTCTCTGCATTAGCTTCAGTATTCGACTAGTCATTGACTATTCACTGATTATTTACTGAGTACTGATTACTGACTGTAATCAGTAAGGATGGTGCAACAGATTTCGCTAATCGCTGGTTGTATATACTTATTAATTTTAAGCATAAGTTCCAAAATTTTTAGAATTGAAAAGTGTTGTAAATTGTAAATTGTAAATTTTATAAATGTTTCAAGTCATTTGCACACCCTGGACTTTCAGAAATATTTAAAAACTAAACACAATTTAAAATGAAACAATAAACTAGAAGTAGAGTTTAATTTAATGTGATTTTAGAATACATTTACTTCAAGATAACATTAATAAAATAACAAAATAACAAAATGATTTTAGACGTTTTGAACGTGTGACACTATTTTAGAAAAATTAGACGTTTTGTCGGTAGACGATATGAACGTTAGACGTTTTGACTTTAGACATTTTGAACGGACACCCATTCTAACACCCTCCGCGCAATCCCGATTCAAAAATTAGAGATTTCCGGTCAGAGTGGTTTTTCCAAATTTCTGAACGTTTGGCAGCTGTTACACAGTTATGACTATATTCATTCGAAAGAACTCATTGAGCTTCACATTTTTGCTTTTTAAAGCAAGATTTTAACTTTTCTCTATCGTAAGATATAGCCGATTTTCTTGTTTTGGCGTCGAAAACTTGTCATCTTTGCAGAAATCAATCCAACATTCCTTGAGCTAAGCAATCCGGAAAATCAAACTCAGGGCGTCGATCTGAAGGTCTCATAGGGACAAATAATCCGGCGCATGATCGTCTTCCAACTGCTATCCTGTAGGCTGCTATCATAAAAAATGTAGTTTTTGCAAAACCACGACCAATTTTTTTCCAAAGATTGTGGAGCATTCACCATGCAAGGTGGAGGGCTGCTACTGAACAAATGTGTTCTGCACAAATATACCCAGGGACGATTTTTTAGTTGAACCGATTGCTGCTTTCTAGCTTAAGTAATCGCTGGACAAATTTGGAAAAAGTAGGCAAAATACAGGTTACGCACACATTTTAGCTTTTTTCTCTATAACGAAGAGCTATTTCATAATAAATAAAAAATCGTCCCCAGCTATTTGATGGAGGTATCGAATGATATAACCGATGTCTCGCGAAAAAATTTACTTGAGTCTGCGAAAATTCTGAAAAATTAAACTTATTCTAAAATGTGTTAAAAATATTTTAGAAAAGCAACATTAGTTTCGTGGCATGCGTTAAAAAGAGAAAATGTCAAGCTACATTTTGATATAAAAATGGCTTCTTAACTCCAAGTAATGAATTACTTGGTGAAAACTTTATGTGACCAAAGGGAATCACCACCTTAAGCTCCCCATATGCTTAACTGACTGGTTTGCCCATCATTCTATACACACCTTCTGTATCGTTTTCGCTACTCACTGTTTTTTTTTGTGTTTTTTATTGTGTTTTCGCACACTTTTTTTTAAAAAAACACACAAAATTTTAAAAAAACACACCAAAAAGCACACTCACATTTTCACCTGAAGGAGCGAATTTTTATTAATTTTAAGCCTAATTTTTAAGTTTTTCCAAAAAATTTTGCGCCTTCGGCGCAAGTATTCACTATATATCTTTGTTTTTACTTCTGTTTGTTTTCGTCTAGGCATTAGTTTTCGTGTAGCCTTCATTATTCTAAGCAACGGTGTCATTAGGGACTGTATAAGCAAATTATTCTATGAAATTACGTTTCCAAATTCTGCAAATGACTGGAATAAAATAAACTGTCGAAAAGTAAAAGGATTGAAGGATTTCAGACCAAAATTGTCACAATTTTCAAAAAAATTCTGAACGTCTGGGGGACTCCGCCCCCCAGACCCCCCATTGTAGCGCAAAAAAGACGTCATCAATGCAAATATTTAACGTTCAGAACATTGAAATATCGTTTATGAAGACTGAGCATGCAATATATGCTTTGTACTTCTTCTGTAAAACGCGAAAAATGCTAAATATAGTTTAAAATGCTGTAAAAACCGTTAAAAACGTGTTAAAACTGCGAAAAGCGAATTTCAGGAAAAACACAGATTTTTTAAAAAAACACACATTTTCTTAAAAAAACACACTAAAAAGCACAGGTAAAATTTTGAAAAAAAAACCCTGTCGCTACTGCTGATAGTTCTTCGACGGCGTCTCAAACTGTGCATTCTCTGCAACTCCTCCTCCTCCTCTGTACTCTCTGCAGTCTCCGACTTCTGACTGTTGCTTTCCACTTGGTGAATACCAGATTCATCGTTAGTAGAAATCTCACCAGCTTCGGCAGAGGAAATGCCTTGATTTGTTACGGAAGTGTTCTCCGCAGCAGCTTCCTCTGTGCCGTTTTGATCCGACACTTCTTCATCTTCTGAAATCCGTGCTCTTCTTGTACTTCGCAAATTTCTTTGGCGCAAATTTCTAGACCTAGACTGATCCGTTAGGCGGTTGTCGTCTGTTTCTATTTCTAAAGTATCGTTGTCAGAAATACTGGGTTCGACAGGTTGTTCTAACACTGAGCTAGTCGGTTTCAGAATCACAGCATATATTGCATGCTCAGTCTTCATAAACGATATTTCAATGTTCTGAACGTTAAATATTTGCATTGATGACGTCTTTTTTGCGCTACAATGGGGGGTCTGGGGCGGAGTCCCTCAGACGTTCAGAATTTTTGAAATTGTGACAATTTTGGTCTGAAATCCTTCAATCCTTTTACTTTTCGACAGTTTATTTTATTCAGTCATTTGCAGAATTTGGAAACGTAATTTCATAGAATAATTTGCTTATACAGTCCCTAATGACACCGTTGCTTAGAATAATGAAGGCTACACGAAAACTAATGCCTAGACGAAAACAAACAGAAGTAAAAACAAAGATATATAGTGAATACTTGCGCCGAAGGCGCAAAAATTTTTTTGGAAAAACTTGAAAATTAGGCTTAAAATTAATAAAAATTCGCTCCTTCAGGTGAAAATGTGAGTGTGCTTTTTGGTGTGTTTTTTTAAAATTATTTGTGTTTTTTTAAAAAAAGTGTGCGAAAACACAATAAAAAACACAAAAAAAAACAGTGAGTAGCGAAAACGATACAGAAGGTGTGTATAGAATGATGGGCAAACCAGTCAGTTAAGCATATGGGGAGCTTAAGGTGGTGATTCCCTTTGGTCACATAAAGTTTTCACCAAGTAATTCATTACTTGGAGTTAAGAAGCCATTTTTATATCAAAATGTAGCTTGACATTTTCTCTTTTTAACGCATGCCACGAAACTAATGTTGCTTTTCTAAAATATTTTTAACACATTTTAGAATAAGTTTAATTTTTCAGAATTTTCGCAGACTCAAGTAAATTTTTTCGCGAGACATCGGTTATATCATTCGATACCTCCATCAAATAGCTGGGGACGATTTTTTATTTATTATGAAATAGCTCTTCGTTATAGAGAAAAAAGCTAAAATGTGTGCGTAACCTGTATTTTGCCTACTTTTTCCAAATTTGTCCAGCGATTACTTAAGCTAGAAAGCAGCAATCGGTTCAACTAAAAAATCGTCCCTGGGTATATTTGTGCAGAACACATTTGTTCAGTAGCAGCCCTCCACCTTGCATGGTGAATGCTCCACAATCTTTGGAAAAAAATTGGTCGTGGTTTTGCAAAAACTACATTTTTTATGATAGCAGCCTACAGGATAGCAGTTGGAAGACGATCATGCGCCGGATTATTTGTCCCTATGAGACCTTCAGATCGACGCCCTGAGTTTGATTTTCCGGATTGCTTAGCTCAAGGAATGTTGGATTGATTTCTGCAAAGATGACAAGTTTTCGACGCCAAAACAAGAAAATCGGCTATATCTTACGATAGAGAAAAGTTAAAATCTTGCTTTAAAAAGCAAAAATGATGAAGCTCAATGAGTTCTTTCGAATGAATATAGTCATAACTGTGTAACAGCTGCCAAACGTTCAGAAATTTGGAAAAACCACTCTGACCGAAAATCTCTAATTTTTTGAATCGGGATTGCGCGGAGGGTGTTAGAATGGGTGTCCGTTCAAAATGTCTAAAGTCAAAACGTCTAACGTTCATATCGTCTACCGACAAAACGTCTAATTTTTCTAAAATAGTGTCACACGTTCAAAACGTCTAAAATCATTTTGTTATTTTGTTATTTTATTAATGTTATCTTGAAGTAAATGTATTCTAAAATCACATTAAATTAAACTCTACTTCTAGTTTATTGTTTCATTTTAAATTGTGTTTAGTTTTTAAATATTTCTGAAAGTCCAGGGTGTGCAAATGACTTGAAACATTTATAAAATTTACAATTTACAATTTACAACACTTTTCAATTCTAAAAATTTTGGAACTTATGCTTAAAATTAATAAGTATATACAACCAGCGATTAGCGAAATCTGTTGCACCATCCTTACTGATTACAGTCAGTAATCAGTACTCCAGGAAATAATCAGTGAATAGTCAATGACTAGTCGAATACTGAAGCTAATGCAGAGAAAACAAGAAGTATATTTGGGACAATGCCAGAACTTCAAATTCAAGATTTGGCAAGACCCTGCCACCGATACCCAAAACGGCCTATAAGAAAAACTGACCCAGACCCATACAAAATAAGCAAAAATAATCACCAAAAGTTGGGGAAGTTTAGACGTTTTGAATGTGTGACACAATTTTGGAAAAATTAGACGTTTTGTCAGTAGACGTTTCGTCGTTAGACGTTTCGTCGGTAGACGTTATGAACGTTAGACATTTTGACTTTAGACGTTTTGATAGGGAACCGTTAGAATGTTAAAAGAACTTATTTCGGAAAGTGTCACCAAATTTCATATTGATTTACGCAACCAAATAACAATATGTGCCCAAAGGACTCACCACCTTAAAATAATGACGTAGTTTCTTTGCATTTCGTTTAGAAATTCCAATCTGGTTCAAATAAGAGCAATTAAATCTAAATTTTCCAGTCAATACATTTTATTAATTAATGTTGATCTTCATCTAAATTGCTAAAACATTTTGAATGGGTTGAATTTAAGCTAGTTAAGGCATGGCCCTTTAGAGAATGTGTAGTTTTAACACGTCTTTGTTGTGTTTGGTACTTTATATTTTTGCAAAATTAAGACTTTCCTCCAACTTTTTGGGCAAGTTTAAGATTTCTGTGTTAGCTCTGCTTTCCAGTAGTCAACCCCTCATATTTCGTTCTTGTAATTTTTTGAGAGTGCGCAGGCTACTTGTTTAGGGTAGGGCAGTCTTCCATGATCCTCCATTGGCTTAAACGGATCGTAGTTGTGAGTGAATGCTCTACAAGAAACTACACGGCATCATGGAATTCGTTCAAATTTCAAACGACGTATTTTGCATCCGACTGAGCACTTTTTATGTGTCAAAAAACTTAGCATTTCCAACACCAACCTTTTAGTTAAACTCGAAGCCATTCTGAACTTTATTTTTGTATTTTTGTATTTCAGATGGAGGTATGGTCGTGGTGCAGAAGGCTGGATCTGGAAACATCAAACATTCTCAGTCGACAACAGGTGTGCAAAATTCATGTTGCGGCAGAAAAGAATGACGGTAGCAAGCGGGAGGAGCTTGGTGAAAGAAATTTGAGATCGAAAAAGAGCCAAAATCAGCCGACACGGGAGTTGGTGTCCAATGGTGACGATGTTACAGACGATGATGAAGATCTACCACTAAAACATCTCGCCGTGGCTCTAAAGAAATCTACGGGAGCAGCTAGTGGCAAATCCGACTCAACACCGATCGAGCTATTCGATGTTTCTGATAGTGAACCCGTAAATTTGGCGGATAATGATAATGAGCAAATGGAAATAAAGCCGGCCGCTCCGACGAATTTACAGGGAAGAAAAGTAAGGCATACCAGGTCTGCGTTACAGCCAGTCGAACCCAGTGTTTCTGACGGTGATTCTGTAGAGATAACTGTCGACAAGCAGGGAACGGATCAGTCCAATTGGAGGAATCTGCGCGGAAGAATATTGCGGAATGCCCCAGCAGCACAGATTGCCGAAGACAAAGAACTTTCGGATGAAAACGATACAGAAGAAGACGAAGACGAAAATGAAGAAGAAGAAGAGGTGGAGAACGTGGCTTCGACAGATCAAGAACTTAATTCTGTGGAAGACGACGTTACCCTAACCCTGATGTCTGATCGAGGGAAACTGAAAGACAGCAGCGATCAGGCAGAGAAACGAACTGATCGTAACGAGCTTGACGAATCGGATACTACGGAAAGTACAGGAACTGAGGAAGTGCAAATTGTCAAGAATGGTCGGAATTTGAGTCGTCGACGAAGTATTAGCATCAGTAGCAGCAGCGACAGCGAAGATAGCGATGAAGATAGAAGTTCTGAATTAAATTCCACTAACATCAATTTGGCACGACAGATTTTTGAGACTCTTACTGGTATCTCCGTTGATGCGGAACCTAAATTACTAACATTCCAAGACTATTTAAAAAGAAAAGGTTTGTGTTGAATTGTTGCATCACAATTTTACGTAGTAGTGATCTATATTACAGATTTGATAGACAGTTTCCATCTCTCGAGAACTCTTTCTCTCCCTTTGCGTGAAGACCATTGAAGACAACTTTTCTACAATTATTCTTTAAGGGGGTCGCCAATTTTCGACCATCTGCGATTTTTCTCATTTTCACGTATTTAAACAAGACACTTATGTTTGTTGCAAAACTTTCCCTGTCATTCACAATAGTCCTCCAAAGGTGACCCGGACATGTGTTAAACATGGAAAACGGAAAGGAAAATTTCGCGGTGACCAAAAGTTTGAGCGCTGTGCAAGAGCAAGTGAGCTATAACTTGGCACAATGTTAATCAGGACTAGGTACCGTGTTAATATCTATATGAGGTGTTTTTGCGTTAGCTCTGCGTATTTATCTAGAAATTTTCAAAGTTGGATCAAGTCGGTTTTTGCACAATTTAGACTTACAAAAATGCCACCGAAGAAATGTTTCGTCATCCCTGAACTAACCATTCACTGCACCAATTTCGCGTACAGATATTAACACAGTACACAAATAGAGTTTCAATTTGGATACGCACAATCCCCTGCTGCTGCTGTTTGAGAGTAGATCACACTTTTGGTCACCGCGTTGGCTTTTTGCCTCAAAATACGTCAGTTTCTCAAATTTTTGAATATGATGGTCCATGAGTCGGGTGAAGCAAGAAGCAATTGAAGTCGAGTTATTCAAACGAATTTGGTTTGCCAATTGGCACATATAAAAGGAAGATGTGTGGTAAGTTTCACTGCAATTGCTGGTGTTGATCTGTGTATGCATGCCTGACGGCGATGACGGAGGCCTATAGTCAAAAAATTGGCTAATTTTAGAATTTTCCAAATATATATAGCCAAATGTTATACCAAATTGAAGCTGTCGATGTCCTGAACATTTTATCGTCTTGCACCAAGTCTCTACGAAGCAGCATATATGCTCTAAAGTTACTGCTATATGCGACGCGTTAAAGTTTAAACGTAAAAAGTCGGAATGAGCTTGATCAAATTTTTCAAGCACCGTTACTTGCTAGCTACTTGGCGTATCATTGTCATTTGTACAGCAATAAATAGCCCCAAATAGATGCTTTAATCAGATTTATTGATTAGGCCGTAGTCCTTTGTCATCCTATGTGTACACGACTTGGAAACGCTCAGAGAGGCATACTGGAGTAAATACTAAATCGTAGGGGTTTGAACTGCAATATCTCAACTGGATTAACCCTGGAGCCTGGACTAAAAAAGTTTGCCTTCTTTTTGGACACATATATATGGGGTATATTATACCTAAAATGAGCGAAATCGGTGACTAAAACATTTGATACCCAGCGACCCCCCTTAAGCCACTACCAGCTAACCTAACATACGCGTGCTGGGGTTTCATAGTCCCCTCCTGCCCCCTGTATCTAACTCACCTCACCACTGAGGGGTTGCTCCCTGCACACCATTTAGAACCCGGTTTTTTAGGGCCAAAACCGCCAAATTCTGGTTTTCGACAGCCTCCGACCGCCTGTCTTCTCAGAACTTCGCCTCCTGCTAGCAACATGTAA
>JASAND010007094.1:0-12378 GCA_030248195.1 Trissonchulus latispiculum | reverse complement strand
CCTCACACACATTACATTTTGGCGCAAGAATAAAATCACCACTTTTTCTGTTTCCTATGTTTAACACATGCGGACCTCGACTTTGAGGTGAAATAACTCAACAACCGTAAGAGATACAAGTTTAATTTGAAAACTCGTTAAAATATCCCACTCAAAGATCTTTATATGTGAAAATGAGCGAAATCGCAGATGGTCGAAAAATTGACCAAAAATGGACCCCCCCCCCTTAAATGCCTCGCTCGTGAGACCCTGTCTTGTGAAACTTCCCCCGTTAAACGTAAGCCAGTATTAGCGTTATAATGGATTTTAGATGCTTCGTTTTTGATTTTGTTTTTGTTTTTTTTAGTGACGAAACTTACTCCTCAACCATGAGCAAAGCAGCAAATATTGCTCTTTCATTGCTTGATTTGCCAGATCTTGTTTTGGTGGATATTTTTCGTCTGATTCCTTGGCGTCAAAGAGTTCCTCTGGAAAGAGTCTCCCAGCGATTTCGTCAACTTATCATTAAATCCTATGACAATGTGAATTTCCTAATCGTTGGCGCCGTGGAGTCTGCCGAAGATGACGTTGACTATTTCTCTCAGAAACGAATCAGCGGAATCATGGACGATCGACTTCGCTGGATTATGAATCGATTTCGGGGTCTGACGGAGCTTCATTTGCTAAGACCGATTGGCAAGGCCAGTCGGGCTCGACTTGGAGAGGCCTTTCCTAATTTGCATATTCTGGGAATCCGCCTGGCTCATCCCAGACATCTCTCACAGTTGGAGAATCTTCCTCCAAATGTTTCAGTTAATCTTCATCACAATCTGGGTCAGAATGCGCCGTTACTGAACGAGAAGGGATTTGGAGAAATTTCTACTCTGATTTCATCGCAGGGTTGTCGAATGGAGTCTTGTTTCCTGGAAGGGAATAATTTCCGTCCTGATATGACCTTTGTTCAATTAATTCCAAGCACTTTGTCGAATCTCGGCATTTATTCCACTGCTACCGTATTTGGTAGAAACTCTCTTTTAAGCAAATTTATTCCGGATTTAACCGATTCTGCTTGCCAGCTCAGATCTCTAGAAATTCCACGCTTTTCACTTGCATGTCAGTATTTGTCCAGTCTAAGTCAGAATTGTCCGTTCCTGGAAGAATTATCGTTTTCTCGCTGTCCCGATGCCAATCCTCACAAAATTTCCTCTTCAGTACTCATTTTTCCAAAGCTGAAACAGCTCAGTGTGGGTGAAATTTCTGATGATTTGCTGTTGAAATTGGTCGATTTCGGAAAAGTGGAAAAAATCAAGCTTGGATCTGGAAGCCTGGAAACACTGAAAAAGCTGTCTACTCGAAATCCCGATTTGAAAGATCTTGATTGTAGCATTGATGAAAGCGAGATTTCGATGAAGTCTTTTTGTGATGTTTTTTTGGTCAATTTTTGTCAACTGAAAACCGGTTTTATGCGGCTTCTTTCAAAGACTTGGCAACCTGGTGATGTTTCCGTGGATCCAAATCATGACCCTTTGTTGACGCCAAACCTACGGTCGCTCACCATCGATGCCCATTGGAGTCCTAAAATCCCTGCTAATCCCGGCTTATCCTTTTCTGGACTGTTACAGAATGTCACCTATTTGTCTTTGCTTAGTTTGGACGTTCAGTGCGAATTAGTCTGTCCTGCTTTGGTGGAACTTAAACTGTGTTGCGTGGAGTTTCATGGAGTGAATTCGGGATTTCTAGTTGGGTCGTCCTTCCGCTCTCTCAAGGTGGTAAGCATTGGGTCACTGAATGCTGATCTTAAACGGATTTATCTAGAGGGAAAGATTACTCCAAACTTATTCCACTTGAACGTTTCAGTTCGTCTGTCCTTGGCTAATCCAAGTCCCTCGATAAACTTTGTTAGCCAGTATCCCAATTTGACCTGTGTTGTGGTCTCTGTCGACTTGGATGATCCTGATGATTGTGACATCGCGTTCGATGACTTTGGACGCGAATTAGGCAGAGCTTTGGGACGTCTTCCAAAACTTGAACGATTGAAGTTCAAACCGTCTCGTTTTTCGCTTTTCTATTCTACCCAAGCGGCCCTACTGAGATCGTTGGCGGAACAGAGACAAACCATGATCAAAGCGGGTCGGCCTTTGGCCTTTCTGGAGTATTTTTTTGCCACTTATGAGAATTATCGATACGAAAAGGTGCTGAAATTGGATTTTGAAACGGAGAAGACGGCGAGAATGAAAGCGACGGCGACGTTCTATGATAAATCCTTTCGCAAGAAGTTTGTTGGCAACAACTTTGTCATTAGACGTATGGACCCCGCTCCGGAAAACTGTATCATTGTTGAAGATGAGAACTGTTTTATTACTGTATAATTCTGTGTGCCGTTTTGTTTGGCTTCTGTAACTTGTGTTTTGCAGTCTGAGATTTGATAGTGTAGCTTTTGTTCGTATATTCTGTGTATTCTTACTATTCGCTTAGTATAATAATTACTTATATACATGGATATCTTTTCTTGATCTTTCATGGAGGGACATGTACATGTTAACATCTGTTTAATGATTTGCAGTGTTTGTGTAGAAATTTTTAAATCAAGTTACAAAATTTGTTTTGTAATTGTTGCGCTCTTTTTGCACTAGCAAAGCTTGCAACTAATCTAAAACTTTTGTTATTCTTCTTGTTGTATGTGTAATTGTCTACTGGCTTATTTGTGAGCAATTTTTCTGGCCGGGAGAGGTTCCGTGGGCCCATCCCATCGACTGAGAAAAGGGGATCGCCCTAGGAGGATAGACATTTTCATGGTAAATTTGTGTAAATATATATTTAAAAAATCTGCCAAAATCGCTTTAGGTGTTAATAGAGCCTAATTTTAGGTGTTCCTTATGCATCCTTTGCTTTACAGATCAGGCAAAGCCGGAAAACTGAAGATGGACTCAAAATTGAATCAGGGTAAAGTGGTAAACAGTTTCCAATTTTTCGACTTCGTTGGCTCCTCGAGTGTGGCGGAGGCAGCCGATTGGGGTCTTTTCATTATCCCCCCCATAGCTTCGTAGAAGTACTGAAGATGCGCTCTTTGACTGATTGAGTTGAAATTTGGTAGGGGTAGGTTTTCGGACCTGCTGGTTTCAAAAATGCAAAAATTTTAATATTTTAAAAATGTAAAAATTTAAAAATTTTAGTTTGGTAAGGGGGGGACTAAGAGGAACCGAAACATTTTTTGTCTTCGATTTTGCTGAAAAGATGTATATAGGGGTTTTCGGGGTCGTAGAACACGAATCTGAAATCCGTTTTTCGATCCAGCTTTTTGTTAGCTCAATATAAGCTAAAGTTCTAAGCTTAAGATATAAGCTTAGCCTGAGCTAACGAAAAGCTGGATCGAAAAACGGATTTCAGATTCGTGTTCTACGACCCCGAAAACCCCTATATACATCTTTTCAGCAAAATCGAGGACTAAAAATTTTTTGGTTCCTCTTTGCCTTGTTTGTTTGCTTGCCTTTCCCTTACCAAACTAAAATTTTTAAATTTTTAAAATTTTAAAATTTTTGCATTTTTGAAATCAGCAGGTCCGAAAACCTACCCCTACCAAATTTCAACTCAATCCGTCAAAGTGTGCATCTTCAGTACTTCTACGAAGCTATGGGAGGATAGACCCGCCGATTGAAGGGGCTCCCCCAACTTCCCCCAGTAAAAACAAACTAGGTTTAAGTGATCGTCAGTGTCATATTACTGGAAATGGATCATATCAGTGAAATGCCCCCAAGAAATATGGGCAATTTCAAAAGTTAGAAGGCCCTTGACTTGCTACTTTTTGGCTGAGAATCTTTTAGTTTTGCTATGAATTTTAATCTAAATTCACTAAAACACAACAAATTTTTTGCATTCAGCACTAGCAGCAGCTAGTCATCGGCCTTTCAGCGATATAATGTGCAGCTTGTGTTGCTATGTTGTTCCAGTTGTTACTATGAGGCTCTTTTTCGTCGATTGTTCTCCTAGATATATTGTGTGTAAGGAATCACCACCATAACCTTAACTGTTGTAAAGTGTCCGGATGTAAAATGATGGGCTAAAATTTGGTAAAATTATAGAACAATTAGTGTTTTGCAAGATATCCTGACTTTAGACAAGATTAAGATTGAAAGTTTCAAAATGTTAATTTTAATATCCCAACAGTCTGGGCTTATTTTAGGATCCTTCCTTCCTTGGGGGGTCCAAAACTCCGAGGTGCAAGGAATTTGGGGGGGTCGAAAATTTTTCTAAAAATATGCTAAAAATTTATATATATAATATTTTTCTAGCATGCACTGTAGTATAAGCTAATATTTATCACAAGCATTGGCAAATATAATGGTCAAAAAATTTTGAAATTGGCCTTCTGAGCGAATTTTTCAGGGCAATAGGTACCAAAAAGGGCACCCTCTTTATGGGTATCACCTCTCCCACCACCAGAACAAGCCCAGACGATTTAGAAATTTACATGTTTTCGAGTGTGTTAAAGCTAGCCCTATTTTCAGGTATTCCGTTTTTTTATTAATGCCTATATGAAGATAGCACATAGTCGCTTGTCGAATAAAGATACAACCTAATTCAGGCACATATTCTGAATTGACCTTTGGACAATGAGTACATACATGCGCAAATGAGTAAACTCGTGCTGCAAGCGAGGTGCGCCAAGCGACGGGTGAGTAAAACTGCGAATTATAAAGTATATGGGATGTGAGATGAGCGATTGCTAGCAGCGAGGTGCAAGCGAATTCGAAAAACCTTCCGCGAACTCGACTTAAAGCCTATCGGTGAACACATTTGGTTGGCGGGTTACCTTTTAGATTAGTTGATTTACGGTTTTACATAGGTAGAAGAGTATATTGGTACTGTTTTGAACAGTGCTTACTGTCGCTACATTCTATTATGTTGTCTGAATGTGCCTAATTTGTACCGGTTTGAATTTTTCGGTTTCTTACGTTTTCGGTTCTGGTTTCTTTTCTCTGTATTTCTGACAGTTTTGGTCTATCAACACAGTTCGGTTTTGTGACAGTTTCGTTGCATTTATGTCATAACTGCTGTACCCAGTAAAAGGCGTGTTTGTTTCTTTATTTAACCCTTTCATGCCTGAATGTTTTGGGAGCCGACGATTGACAGTGAACATCGTTACATTTTTGGTCACGGTTTTTAATGCTGACTTACACTACACCCAGAGATGGGACTGCTGGCAATTGTTGTGTAAAGGCCGAGTGGTTAAAGCTTTCGTCTTCGGATCCGGCAACCTGAGGTTCAAATTCTCGTGGCTTGTAATTCCTTGAGCAGGAAACTAATCATCTCTCCATTCACTCTAGCCAAGTAAAACCAACTATTCATCCTGATGGTTTATACCACTTCGGTGGAAAGATATGTACCAGACAGGAGTGCCTTACTTTCCACAATTTTCGGTTTTGCTGTCAGTTTAATTATCTGTTCCAGTGACTTCATAAATTGGCGACTCCTGTTGTTTTATATAGTAATATCTAGAATTTTCGCAGTCGCAAATTTGTTCAAATTCTCGATGTAGTTCATGTAAAAAGCGTATCGGGACTCTTTAGGTCCACTGATTTATGTGTACGGCAGCAAAGTCGGGGACAGTTCTACAGTACTTGCATTCCCCTAAAGAAATCCTTTAAAAACTGCATAAAACTGATTAAGTTTCTTCAAGCTTAATAGTTTAAGGCGACTGAAAGTTAGATATCGTTTTAGCTAAAATATCTACGAATTGACTTTTGGCGGACTTCCTTTTCGCCAAGGAAGTCTGCTTAAAATCGATGATTTAGTTTTCTGTTTTGATTTCTTTCCACAACCTCCTTCCAGCACCAGCATCACAATTCCAATTATGGCCAACATCAACAGAAACAACAGCGACACAGCAACTACTGACATAACTTTCCCTTTTCTACTTTCTTTGTCTTCTCCAGCTTTAGTTAAATTAGTAGTAGTGGTTTTAGTGTTTTCACTGGAAGTAGTGACTTTGTTCCTAGTGAGTGCTTTCTTTCTTGAGGTTGTTTGAAACACCGTGGATTTCTGAGCTGCTGAGGTTCTTCTGATGGCTGTAGTTGTAGCAGTAGTAGTAGTAGAAGTAGTAGCAACAGCAGCAGCCGTATTAGTAGCAGTAGTGGTCGTAGTAGTACTAGCTGTTGTAGTAGTTGTGGTAGTAGTGGTGGTTGTGGTTGTTAACACTAAATCTTCACAGGGCAAATTAGTTACGAAATAGTAGAACCTGCGGCTTAGTAGAAGCTAAGTCCTTGCTAGAATTGCAGGCTGACAGCCAGGCTCTTTTGTGGGATCAACTTTACTGCAATTGCAATATAAACCAAAATTGCAAGTTAAGACTGCATAAATGTGTAATTTTTAAGAATGAGGAAAATTGTGTTCCTTTGCTCGTGGGTCTTGTCTCGATTATACTGAGCTAACGAAAAGCTGAATCCGAAGACTGGCTTCAAGTTCGTGTCCTTTGACCCAGAAAACCATTTCACACAACTGCAGCAAAACCGAAGACAAGGTTTAAGCGATATTTGAAGAAGTCAGCGGGATCGAAACCTATTCATACCTAATTTTAGCTCATTTGATCAAAATTTAATTAATTTAATTTTGAGCAACGGGGGGAGTAATCCAAACAAGGCTCTTGCTCATTTCTAAAACTGCAATGTTGGGCGTTGTCAGGATTTTTCGTTCGTCAAGCCAGTTGGCTTGCGCGGGCTTTGGTCGTTGTTCTGCCAACTTCCAAAGACCAATGAACGCCAACGGCTGGCCAACATGCAAAATTCAGACCCAGGTGGGTTTCAGATTCCTGTAAAATCCCAAAAAAACCTCTGCTAAGAGTTTGCTGTTTTGCTTTTATTTTAAATTTTCTAGAGCTGGAGCCAATTGCCCGGCAAATCTTCGACCAACTGTTAACACCCTAGTTCTGATGCCCAGCGCTACCGAGTAATATATATATATAGTAACAATTTTTTATCAGGTAATTATACATGTTATCAAGAGTATATAATAGATAAGAGTGTGACACTCTTACACTAGCATGAACAAATCATGCTAGGTATGCTCGGTGCGTTAACTCGGGACCCCCCCCCGGAACTTCCGGGGGGGTCCCACTTTGCACTATCTACATGATATAAGCGTGTGTCTGCTCGCTGATTGGCCCATTAGCCTAAGGCTTACAGTAGGCATTTTATTAGTAATTTTTAATTAAGTAATAATAACTTTAATTAGGTTAATGCAATTAAAAAACGAACTCGACAACTTTGTAGCATTTTTTCTGCTCTTTTCAATGATATAAAAATTGTTGCATAATACAAAAATTCGAAGGAATGTAATCTGCAACAATTTTTATATCATTGAAAAGAGCAGAAAAAATGCTACAAAGTTGTCGAGTTAGTTTTTTAATTGCATTAACCTAATTAAAGTTATTATTAATTAATTAAAAATTACTAATAAAATGCCTACTGTAAGCCTTAGGCTAATGGGCAAATTAGCGAGCAGACACACGCTTATATGAAAGCGTGTAGATAGTGCAAAGTGGGCCCCCCCCGGAAGTTCCGGGGGGGGGGGGTCCCGAGTTAACGCACCGAGCATACCTAGCATGATTTGTTCATGCTAGTGTAAGAGTGTCACACTCTTATCTATTATATACTCTTGATGTTATTGTGTTCAACATCGGTAGTTTCTTCGAAACATTCGGAATTTCCAAACGAAATGAGCTTCAGGGTTTTTCAAGATTAAATTTTATTAATTAAAATTATAGGTTAACGTGGGGGTCCAAGCAAGCCACTCCCCTAAACCGGACAAGGTACAAGCCCTACCGTTATTGGGGACAAGGGATAACGCAAAATTGGCCAACGGGTAGGGTAAACAAAAATGGCTGGAACAATTAATTTTACACTAAAATTTCAAAAAATTTCCCTCTTTGCCGGAATTGTTTAGCTAAATTTTTAATTTTACGAGAAAATGGGTAAAATTTCTATTTCTCCAAAATCTGATGATTTTGTTGCAGGTTTTGAAAAATCGCGAACTTAATAAAATCAGCGTTCATTTTTCGCAAAATTTACTAATTTATTCTTGGGGTGCAAGCTCTGCAAGTGCAAGCCCCTTGAAAATTTTAGATCAAGGCACAAGCACTCTCAAATTTTCTGGGGACAAGCGACGTGCCCCCAAGGACCCGAGCATATGTTAATATATGATTAAAATTAAATAAAAATTACATATTAAAAATGAAAAGTTGGAAATTTGTTTAAGATTTGCCGTTTCCCTATACAGTTAGCCTGAAGCTTTTCCACCCTTTTGTGCGTATTATATATAGAATGATAACATTCGTTGAGGCATCATGCTTAGTGCTTTTTCATGCTTAGCCGGCGCCGGCCAACGCCCAACAACAGTACAACACTACAATGTACTAGGGTTGTCCCCGGGCCGTGTAGCGGTTTCCGGGCCCTGGGCCGGGCCGCGTATTTATAAAGTGTATACGTGGAGTTCGCGCATGAGAAAGTGTACGTGAATGTGGCGCATACAAGGAAACTGTACGTGGTGTTCGCGCTGCACTCACAAATATTGAATTTTACTGCTAATATATGCATTGAACTTGCAGATTCCATATAGCAACTTCGACATATCATCTGAAGCAAAGAATTCTAAAACGTATGTAAAGTTTATCCCATTCTGCTTTCTAACTGCTTGGGAAATGTGACGCTTTTACATAACATATATAATCTGCACAAGCTACAATGCATTCTGAAATTCCTAATTTAATCATGTAAACTTATTACCGAAAGAAAGCTAAATGTGTAGAATTTGGCAATTTTAATTAATCAGTCAATTTCATTAGCAATCAAGATCAATCAATTTATTCAATTTACTTTAATTTTAAGCTTTAGGTACATAGAGTTTACCATTTTAAACACAGAAACTAAGTCGAAGTGTTTACAGTTTGTAATAGCCAATTTTATATGATTTAATTATGCTAATATGCTTTGTACGAACAACATTCACTAAGGTATGAACATACCGATGTAGATATACATTTTCATGCATATCTTATATTTATATATCTTTTATGGTATATATCTTATCCTTTATTTATATCTTATACATATATTTTTCACTCTCCGCGCGCCAATCGGGACCCACGCACCCCGAATTTCACAAAACAGACATTTTTCAATTTTTTATCAAAAAATGCATATTATACCAATATAATATCAGTCCAAAGCTCTCAATCCAGGTAGGGATGATTTCTTCTCATAGAACTATAGCTCGGAAATGCTTCTATTTTAAGTTAGCGCTGTTAAATATTTTATTACATCAGGGGGAACTGCCAACGGCCTCGTTTCTCCAAAAATTATTCTTCTTCTCCAAAAGAGATTCTGATCATGCCCATCCGGCTTGAAACTGTACTATTTAATGGTTATTAAAAATGTGTATAACAAACTAAGTTTAAAATGTGAAGCTTATTTGCGAAAACTTATGAATTATGTGGATAGAATAGGTATTAAAATGAGCGAAATCCGTGATTCAAAAATTTTTAAAGGGACCCCCCTTAAATAATTATACCTCCATTCTTACACCTTACAAAATTAAGATGATGTTTATACTTTTCATAAAATGTTGTGTGTACCAAGGTTTTACCATCATCAAGGTTTCAAGCTGAAATCAGCTTAAATCGTGACCGTCTCTGACCTTTCCAACAACTGTAGCAAGGCTCCGGCTAAGTTATAGGATTTCATGTGGTACTCTACATAGCTACCTACCAAAATTAAAGTAAATTAAAATATTATTGATCTTGATTATTGATGAAATTGACTAATTAATTAAAATTGGCAAATACTACATATTTAGCTTTCTTTCGGTAATAAGTTTACATGATTAAATTAGGAATTTCAGAATGCATTGTAGCTTGTGCAGATTATATATGTTATGTAAAAGCGTCACATTTCCCAAGCAGTTAGAAAGCAGAATGGGATAAACTTTACATACGTTTTAGAGTTCTGTAGAGATAGTATGTAAATCATTCATTTATGTATTGTCACTTTGTTGTTACACACCTAATACTTTTTCGGCCCTTAGCTACTGCTTGGCTTTAGCTAACGTCATCATTCTATTTGTTGGTCGGGGAGGTGTTGTTAGGTGGGATGTAACTATTGGGTAGGTGATCAAACTTGGGGGCGCTGTATGCGCATGTCAACTTCTGGTTGGGGGGTGGGTTTTCTAAGCCCCGCCTACTTTGGGGGTCTCCCTTGAAAACTCCCCAACACATCAGTTGTGTTAGTTTCTTTCCCAACTCCAGTCGGTATAATCGCTCGTCGGTCGCCCGATTACCATCTACTTTCGTTTGGGTTCACGCTCCGGTGTCTCCTCTACACCTACGCTTTCTCCCCCTGGGGTGTACACTGTACTGGGTTCATTCAACCCTCAGGTTTGTTTGTATTGTTGTGTGTGTGCTTTGTTTGCCTGGGATTGACTGTCTGTCAGGGCTTACGCCCACTGTATGTACGTACGTTTATTAAATCATTTATCTAACGGCCTTGTTATTTTGGTAGGTTAGGGTTAGTTGTTAGACTAGGCAGGTAGGATTATTATTCGTGTTTGTATAACTTTATAGTTTGGCGAGGCTTCCCCGTCCTGGTTCCTGACAGCCAGGTCCGTTATCTATTGAGCAACAGATCCTCCGACAATTACTTGTCGGGTAGCCAATTGAAGAATCACATTTGCGCTACATTAGTCTGCCAGGTGGAAAACTGGTCGAAGCTGGTCCTCCGTCCAGTTCTTGGTTTGTGTAAGTTTTTTGGGAATTTTTTTCCTGTATTGTCTTTTCTTTTCTTTTCTTTTCTTTTCTCTTTTCTACAACTGCCTTGACCAATTACTTGGTCTTTTCTACAACTGCCTTGACCAATTACTTGGTCTTTTTCCTGTCTGCCTATCTACGTGCCACTATTGATTTTTCTCTGGGTCCTGTTGTTGTCAACATTTTCAGCCTTACGGCTCTGTATCCTTTTCACTGTTAGTGTACGTATAATTTTTCGTAGGGCTAAGGCGTGTTTGTGACGTACGTACGTAATATATTGTGTGAGTGGTGTACGTGTGTAGTGGGGCCAACTTAGTGAGTTAGTCTAGGGACATTTTTGGGGATTTGAGTTAGTTTTATAATAAAATCGTAGGTACCTATATTTTATCATATCATTTTAATTGTATTTGTTTCCTTTTGTACCTGGTCTCTACTGTATTTTTATCACCTCAATTCCCTGTTTGTGTAATTGTCCTAATTCTATTCTCTCTTTCAGGCACCCCCATACACAATAATTCTCCCCACTATTTCATATTATAATTGTCCATATTTGTTTAATTTTCTACCCACTTGTAGGTCATTTTCAAACAAATTTTGGGGTACGTACGTACACACTAAAAACCTTACCTGGTCTTCTGTTTCGTTTTTCTTGTTGTATTCGCTGTTTTCAGGCCGTTTTTTCTGATTTTCTGCTGGAGTTACCTCCAAGCTTCCAGCAATTTCTTCAGAGCCTGGACTGGAATTTCCATCAGCTTGAGCAGTGATTTCTGATCTCCCTGGATTGGAACTGGATCTCCCCAATCTGGACCTTGATCTCCATAGAAGAAACGAATCAGCAACCGGGACTTTGGATAGCCTGGACCTTCAGAGAATGTCATCAGGTGAAGGCATGGAGAAGCGCCGTACGTCGAAGCGACTGCAGGAAAAGGCCTTACGCCATCAAACAACTGACGGTGGCGGAGCCCATGGGTGTTCGACCCAAAAGTGCATGGGTTGCTTACCAACTCGTCACCGTGCTGGTTCTCTCCAAGGAACGGCTCGAAAACCCTCTGGGGGCCCGAGCGGCCGCCCACGGTCAGGGTCGTTACCGACCAGTTCCAAATTGGCCCATTCGGCCTCGGTGAACAGGAACTCATCGGAAGAAATGATATCTGGACCTGCTTCATCACGAAGATCCGTTTCTCCAACTGATTCAGAAGAATTCGGCACCGGCTTTACAGCCATTGTGTCCAACAATCAGCAGCTGACTGAAGATCTGACCAATCTGGAAAATCCATCATCCGAGAATCAGGAAGCAGACCAGTTACCTGGTCAGACCAGCTCAGCCGTGCAAATACGTACTTTTATGGATCAGCCCTTGCCGGATCTCATCTGGAACCCGACACCTGGTGATGAGGGAGAACCTTCTGGTGGGTTTGATACCAGCTTTGGTGACCGTACGGTGGTGACCAATGACGTTTTCTTGGGTCCCAGCGGTCACCAAGAACCAGAATCTCCTGCTCATACCTTCCTGTCCCTGGGAACAGCGGATCAGAGTGGTGCCCAAGAACAGTTCCCAAGATCAGGGAAGAAATTTCTCCCAACGAGGATCCGCCCTCTCCCCCGGT